>JAESVK010000920.1:185326-195895 GCA_017140935.1 Hamamelis virginiana | reverse complement strand
AGTAGTCATGTAGTCAGTTGGGGTGTTAAATCTTTAGCTGCCTGATTTGAAGCTGCAAGCTGTTGATGCATTTGCTTTCTATTGAACTTTGACTTTGTGCTTAGATAACTTTCTTTAGTTTAATTTCACATTGTTTTACACAAGTAATGATCTTGGTCTGTGCTTCATGCAGTCTTTGGCTATGAGCCGCATTCAGTTTTGCCAATTGGTGTCGTCGCACTTGCTGACCTTACAGGTTTCATGCCTCTCCCAAAAATAAAGGTCCTCGCAAGTAGCGCTGTAAGATTTGCTGCCTTTAGTTGTTGTAGCCTTATACGTTTCATGGATCCTTTCTGATCCTTCCATCTGTCCTAACATATATGGAACAAACGGTCAGGTGTTCTACACACCGTTCTTGAGGCATATATGGACATGGTGTGGTCTTTCACCTGCAACAAAGAAAAATTTTATTTCCCTTTTGGCAGCTGGTTATAGTTGCATCATAGTACCAGGTGGAGTTCAAGAGACATTTCATATGGAGCATGGTTCTGAGGTTTAGCTTTTGGAACTCTCTCTCTCTCTCTCTCTCTCTCTCTCTCTCTCTCTCTAAATCTAGTTTAAATAATTTGATACTGAAATTTCATCAACCAGTTGGTGTCTTAATCTCTCCTTAGGTATGTGAGTGTACATGCAATATGTAATATTAAGCTCTTTTCAATTATATTTTCTCTATATAGCCCTTTTCTCTGGTAGCTTTTTCCCTTTCTTTTTGGGGGTGGGGGATCAGGGTTTTTTTTTAGGGGGTGTTATTTATTTCATACCTTTTTTGTATTTAATGATTTCTATTTGTATTAGTTATCCAAATACTAGAGGATTTGTATTAGTTATACTTTATTATTTTGTAGATTGCCTTCCTGAAGATGAGAAGAGGATTTGTTCGCATAGCCATGGAGATGGGCCACCCCTTGGTTCCAGTTTTCTGCTTTGGTCAGGTATTGTTTTTTTCTTTTTTCCTCTTCTTCCATTTTTCTATTCTTTACTTCAAGTAGTTAAGCATCTGTGAAGCTGACTGGGTTTAGCATTCTTATTGTTATTCCTGAATTGTTTTCATTTTTCACTTATATTATTATTTGTTTTCTTTTCTTGCAAATTAAATTGATATTTTCCACTTTTTTTTTTAATAAAAAATAATCAATATGCTGCAGTCACACGTCTATAAGTGGTGGAAACCTGGTGGGAAATTGTACCTGCAATTTTCTCGAGCTATCAAATTCACCCCAATTTTCTTCTGGGGAATCTTTGGGTAGGTATAAAATCCTCTTAAATATTTACTTATTTTGATGAGATACTGTCTTTTGTTTTCTCAGTCTAATTAATTTGTTACCAATTGTCATTTCTTTAGAGAAGTGAATGGAAGCGACACAATTTTTTTAATCTACTCTTGAGGATAGTAATTGAGCTACTTGAAGAGATCAAAATGTTACAGGAAACGATATCGATTTCTCTCACGAATATATTACTGTTTAAAGTAAAAGCACTGCAGAGCTATTATTACGATTTGTAGACTGTTGGTCAAAGATCTTCTGGGTTGGCACCCCTTTAATGGACATGGATTAGGGGCCCTGTGCGTGTCATGCTGCACGCCCATACTCTTGCATATGAAGGGGCTGCCATACTCCCTCATCTTGGAACATTTAATATGAAACCTCTTACTTTGTCCACATGGACAGTGCTTTTTGACATGCTAAAACACATAGTCAACAACATGTTCTTCATTCTTATTTCTTGAAAATGATGGAATTTGAACTTTATTTGCCATATGTATAGAAAATGAAAGAAAAGAAAGTGAAATTCCATTGTTATACCCACGATTAAGGAACTATGCTTGTTGAGGCAAGCCAATTAAGGAATTGGTGAGTGACTGGAAACATGGATCCTTTGGGCCTGCCACTTTCAGTTGTAAGAAAACGTGATTAATGCGTGGTGGCAGTTTTAAGAGCTGTTTGTACTCTGTTTCACGGTTGTTCTCTTTTGCAGATCTCCTCTACCCTACCGGCATCCAATGCATGTGGTGGTGGGAAGACCAATTGAGCTTAAGAAAAATCCACAACCCACCATGGAAGAGGTATGGAAATGCCTATTATGCTGTCTAAGCATAATGTATATGTTATGTTTGCCCATAGAAGCACATTTAACTAATTATGGGGAATCCATGCCTTAGAATGCATATGTTATCTTCCAACACCTCTTTGCTTTGACTAAATGCTTGGTGAAGGCCATGGGAAAGAGATTCTCTGTGAAAAAGGTGGAGGAGAATAATTCGGCACCCTCAGTCCTTTCCAGAGCAAATAGCTTGTGAATGAAAATATATTTTTCTTGTTGACTCCATGGATCCTTACTATGCCATAAATTATTTAAATCTAATTTTAAAAAATATATTGCCTCAAGCTTACAGAATTAGTTTCACTTGCATCAAATTTGCTGACTTATAGGAATGGGACCTGTGAAGTTTCAATGGGCCTAGCTGCTACAGTGGCTGTGCCTACCAGTATTTTGATAAATTTATATCCCAACAGTTTGTGTGTGTGTGTGTGTGTGTGTGTGTGTGAGAGAGAGAGAGAGAGAGAGAGAGAGAGAGATTAATTTGTGACTATATTATATTTATTTGAATTTTAAAGTATCTTTCAGGTGATTGAAGTACACAGACAGTTTGTTGATGCGCTTCAAAGTCTGTTTGAAAGGCACAAAGCTCGAGTTGGCTATGCTGATCTTCAATTGAAAATTCTTTGATAAGATCTTGTGTTCCCATGCTGCCCCGTCCTCAAAGAATTATTTCACTGCCGTTGTCAGCAGCTTGTTTATTTGTTGTATTCTGTTAAATTGTGAGGAATATTGCACTTAAAGAACTCCCCTTGATAAACTCGGCTAGTGGGAGACTGATAATACATGGTATTTACAGACGAGACCTTTTACTTTCTTTTCATTTTTTATTTTTCGTTTTAATTTATTTATTTATTTGTATACTGTTGTTGAGCACTGCACCTGGAACCACAAATTTTGTTCTGAGAAAACTAGTGGCAAATTATGATGGTCACGAAGGAAGGGAACATGATGGAAGATTTCGCAATTCCTTTTTGTCGGATGATCCAAGTATGAGATTTCTTTGTTCACGGGTGAACTTTTGTCAGTTTTGTGTGACCTTACAAAAATAGGAAAAGAACTTCAAATGTGGTGGTATTATGCTTGATGAATGTGAGGAAAAGAATGGTTGTGGACTGCCCTATCTTGTAATGAATGCCATATCTTGAAATGGTTCCTAGTTTATGCCAAAATCAAAATTTGGCATCAATGTCATATTTTATCCAAAGCATTAATGATATATTTTGGCATTTTTCATATTATTTTTAACAATGACAGCTCATCTAGCAATGTATGGTAGATCCTCTCCTTTAAATCTATACATAAGGGCTGCCGCTGGGGCAGTCGTTGTTATTTGAGAAACCACATCTGGAAGAGTGGAAAGCTTAGCTTCATTTTCAGTATTCCCAACCCCAGGGAGGGATAGGCCTTCATTAACGGGAGGTTTTAAAAATTAAGGTTTGCCAACTTTACAATACTACTATTTTCTATTTATACAAAGGGTAGAAACTAGAAAGTAGGCACAATGGCATCATTTCGAGTTAGCAAAGAAGTATATTCCCTTAAAGGCGCAGCTCTCCAGTGATAGGGTAGGCTTAAGGGTGGGGATGGTGAAGGAAATAATAACCCTTTCCAAACAGAGTTATGATCTAGTCAGCAAATGCTGACTTAAT
Organism: Hamamelis virginiana; assembly: GCA_017140935.1. Taxonomy (NCBI): domain Eukaryota; kingdom Viridiplantae; phylum Streptophyta; class Magnoliopsida; order Saxifragales; family Hamamelidaceae; genus Hamamelis; species Hamamelis virginiana. Next base: position 192,104 of record JAESVK010000920.1, on the reverse strand, counting down.
CTAAGTCGGCAAATACTTAAGTCACCGTTAGATCACTAAAGTAGTCTGGATCATCACTCAAATGATCGAGATCTAACAAACATTTAAGTGGTCGCCGGCAAATGCTTACCTCATCATTTCACTTATCACTTCCAAACAATATAGATAGGAGGGCTGTAGACAAATGTAAATGAGAACCATCACTGCGATTGCAACAAAGAAACACTATGGCAAGTGAAAACTAATCTTTTCTCTATTTATAGGCAACAAAATTACACTCCTTACTCATTGACTAAACTATTGAAGAGTCCTAAAAACCCAAATGAAGGCACATGCACGAGCACAGGCAGAGAGAGAGAGAGAGAGAGAGAGATGGCAATGAAATTCAGATCTCAGTCTTCTTTTTTTTATCTTTTTTTTTTTTTTTTTTTTTGGGGGGGGGGGGGGCGTGTTTAAAAGATCTCAGTCTTTCATTCCTAACTTAATGTTTTGAACTTTAACCGACAGCTGTAGTTTTTGTTCCTCAATATCTTTCAGAACTGAAAGCAAGTTCGCCCGATATACTTCGCATTTCCGTTGTGCACGTTCAAGCTGACGTGATAGCTTCTGGATTTTTCTGTCCTGTTCATCCTACAAAATGGTGTTCAACGTACTGTTAGTAACACTGCTAAAATAACATCTGATATAATGTCATCCAAAGCAACATAAACCATTATCAGATACATATGAATTATACTAGAAATTAAAAAAGTCATGGGATAAATTGTAAAAAAATTATTTCATTCCCCACCCACCGTCCAGATGCAAATGTGTGGAACTAAAAAGAACAATATTTCCAGACCAGCAATTGACCATATGTGTGGAGCTAAAAAGTACAAGACTGTTCTCCACACCAGCAGTTGCCCATATATTTCGAGGGAATGCACATTGAGAATTTCAACTGTTTGATGAGCAAGATCATCAAGAAAACTGAGTTCTTTTCCAAGCTGATTACTCCTAAATCCTTGGAGGAGATGGATGCAACAAAGAAGAATGGAAATGATAGAGCAGAGAAAGGGATGCTCCAGGAGGTGGTGACAGATTACAAAGGCGAAAATAGTGCAAGGAAGCGATAGTATCCCTATTTTCTTGCTTGTTCCTATGAATCAGACAGGCTATTGCCCTTATACTCAAAAGGTAAGTAAAGGAGTTTCTTACAAAGGGGCGTATAAGATTCTCTTTTAATCTTCATTTGTTATATCTTGCCTATTGTGTGTGCATGTATGCTGTTGACATCTAATTCAGTGCATCACCCAAGATCCTTTTAAGGTTACAAGGCAATCTTCAGTTCATAACAAAATTTTAAAACAATAAAAAGGACATACTTCTTCTAGATCATAGCAAAATTTTGAAACAATAACAATTGCATGGCTAAAGCCATCCCATCCATAAAAGGTTCACAATAGTGTAATTTATTATGTTAAGTTCATCTGATCGGGGTAATTATGGCATATCAAGAGGTGCCACTGAGCACCATTATGAGAACACTCGATAACTTCTATATCTCACATTAGAAAACTATGGGCATGTACATGTAATCAAGATAATTTATTCAACACCAACAAGGTCATCATAAATCGAATGGCAATCTATATGTATTCATACAAGATGAAGGTAGCAAAACACACAACATAACTGCTGTCAGTTGAGGGGGTGAAAAATACATGATTCATGATATAGCAGAAAATATGGCCCTAAATATAGCAGAATGGAGCACAAGAATTTAGGTAGCAGACCCCAAGTAGCTGAAATAAGACTGTTTAATATAAGTTGAGTGCTCAAAAGTGTTTCAAAATTGAATCCTAACCCTTGGAAATTTTGATTTCATCAAATCCAAATATTCCAAGGAAATCTGGATTCTGCATAACATGAGTGAGGATGTGCAATTGGCAAGAAACATTTATTTAAATCTGGGTTTCTCTCATTTCAAAAGCTTCAAATTTTGGGCCATCATGGTAGTCTTTTTCTTATGTGGTAACCCTGTGCACTTTTCAATCTGGAAGCGGTTGTTAAATCACAGCCGTTACATGAGCATCTAGGTCACTTGCTTATGCACATGTAAACAACATTTTGAAGCTATTAAGAGTAAATGCATATATTGGAATACAATGACCACAAAGTCCACTTTATACTGTTGAATAAGCTTCTCCCGAAGAAGTAAAATGTATCTACTTTTAAACAGACACCAAATATAAGTCATTTCTAAGGAGAAAACACATGCATGGTGAAATTTGAGGGTAAGAATGGTGACTGCAATGACATGAAGAATATACCGATGAGGCTTATGATGATGATGATGATGATGATGATGATGGATGATATGCAGACAAATGTGGCAATAATATGGAGGTCAATGATAGGGCAGTGCAGATCCTTTTAGTAATCAACATAGTTTATTTCTGCCACAAAATACAACTGTTGTGCTAATAAATTTAAGCCACAATTTATATGATTTTAGTAAAAGAAAGGCATTTTATTAGTTCAAAGCAAGGTTGTTATTTATTTATTTATTTTTGATAAGCAACATAAAATTTTATTAGAAGAGATAGAGAGGATAAGATGTCCTACGGTCCTAGCTTACAGAGATGAAAAAAGGAACAAAATCATGAACAAAAACCAAACCTACTACCGAAACATACAAAACCCTTAATCCCATACTGCACTCCAAGTTCCCAAAGTGACAAACAAATGAGTACCCCTAAATTCCCCCGAAGCCCAAAAAGAGGACAAAGCAAGGTTGTTAAAATTGGGATTTGGATTGTAGGATTTTATGATCCTAAGATCCCAAAATTAATAAACGGTCCAGATCCTGTGAAAACTCACAAACTAATAGAATCTAAAATAATTGGTATATGATTGTTAGGTTCACGAGTCTACTTCCTAATGATCCCAAATATGGACTACTTTTATTTATTCATTTATTCATTTATCTTTGGGGAGGGTGTTTACAATTATTTGAGGACTGGGGCCTAAAGATAACAAAAACCCAAGCCTCTGCTTTTTTTAAGACTTAGAAATTGATTAGGCCAAGAGAATTGAGTCTGCTCCTCTTCTGTCTACCCATTCGAATCTCTACGACAGTCACAGCAGGAGAGCCTCTCTTCAACAATGGCTATTAAAAACTTCCTCTGGTGACTGCAACCAAAGGAACAGGCATGGCTGAAAACCCTCTACCTATCTTTCCTTTTCTTTTAGGTTTCTGCTATCTGCAACAAATTTGAAGAGATGATTTTTAATAATGGTTACTGGTAAGGTCAAGAATGCTTTGGAGACTTTTTTTCCCTTTTTTGTTGGGTTTTTTAACCAAAAAAATTAATAATCATTAGTATTTTGGGGGGTTGATTAAAATATGTAGCAATCTTATTTACTTACAATTTTTCATTAAAGGCTTTTGAGTTTTAATTGAATATGTCTGCTTCTGGGTCTGGGAAGAGTAAAAGAAGAAAGGCACCCTGGGTGGGAACATGGGATTGAAATGGACAATAAATCGAGAAAGCTAAAGTGCAGGTAGTGTTGTATTGTTCGTTTTGGAGGCATATCTAGTTGAAGCATCATTTAACTCAAACCCATCAAAATGTTGAGCCATGTCTAAAGGTGCCCAAAGATGCAAGGCAGAAATTTATAGGTGTTTTTCAGACTCGTTCAGATGAATAAAATGATGTATCATGACATAGGAGATGACTAACTTGGGGCTAAAATTAAACAAAGGAAGAGACTAAAAGGAAAGTATGTCAAACATTAGCTTGGTTTTTTGTTTTTCATACTAGTACTACTCCTTTCGATCGTGTGAACAACCTGGTATTCAAACTTATGGTTGAGAAGATTGGGAAGTATAGGGTTAGACTTGCACCACCTTCAAACCATGAAATTAGGGAGACATTTTTAAAGCAACAAGCGCTTAAATCATCCTCTGATAGTTGAAGATAAGGAGAAGGTTAATATGAAATTTTCTTGTGAACAGTCCAGCAGGAACCATCTTCTTTTTTCTTTTTCTTTTTTTTAAAACCAAGAAGAAGGGTGGTAAGCATCATAGAGGATAACTAGCATCCCAACTAGGCTGGCACACTAGCTCCTCCAAAATCATGTGCCATAGACCCCAAAAATATTATTAGAAAGGATGAAAAAAAATAAAGAATACATCAGAAAAATTCAAAAAAATATAAATGAGAAAAGTCTGGTCTTGGTGGCTTATAACATGCCACAATCTAGCTCACAAAAAAAAGAAATAAATAGAATTAAACAAAGAAGATTGTGATAAGATCATCCAGACTCCTTTAAAAATCATGTGCAACTTACATGCAACAAGAGAGAGAAGGACAAATTTAAAAAGAAAACAGTAAGAAGATGGAAAAACATAAGGAAAATGACAGATCCATTAAAATAAGAAAGCATCTAGCAATTGCAGATTATAAAGCGCAGACTACTAATACCAGCAGTCTACAATCCATCCCACAGCACCCATCCTTCAGCCTGTGAAGATCCTATGGATCACACTGGAGCCTCTAGTGTTTTTTTTTTTTTTTTTTTTTTTTTGGTATAATAAAGTTTAGGTGAGGGGAGGTTGGAACCTCTAGTTTCATTCTGAGACTTGTCTAGTAAGAAGTGTTTTTATATATTTCGCTGTATAATAAATACTCCATTAATAATAATAAAAACTTCTTGACAACTCAACATGTCTCAAGTTAACCTGAAGTTCCACATGACAAAATCAATAATCTGACACAAGAGCTCCATGAACATAACAAAGTTCCACGAAGAGGGTGCACAATATCAGTGATTCAGGCAACCAAGCTCTGTTTACAAGTGTAAGTCGAGAGGAATTAAATTGCAGAAACAATTCGATTGGATAAAATGATTTCACATTCCCTTCCTTAAAGTGAATGTGAGATTCTTACAGTGTTACCACCTAAGAAGCACAACACTTCTAAAGAAGAGTAGTGTCCATTTCGGACACCAATACTCCTTGGACCCATCCGACGCTCTTTGTCCCTGTCTTAACCATGACTGCACACTGTCTGTATTAGCCAAGAATATCATCAACAATCTGTTGCCCTTCAACAAAGGAAAATTTAATAGTTGGTTTGAAGGATGACCAACATTGTCTAGGGCTGAAACTTGGGTAGGTTTAGCTCGCACAACCCTATCAATAGGCGATTTGGGTAGCATATCATAGGGTTAGGGTTGAGCTTGAGCTAGAAAATCTCAACTTGACCGAGCCTGAACTCCTTTATAAATTATAATATAGGTATTATTATACATGTGCCGTCATGTGGTATATTTGAAGGATGACCAACTGTGTCCATTTTAGCCAACAATATCACTAAGAATTTGGCGAACTAAATAGAGATGGTTGGAAGGATGACCAACTAATATGTATGGGAGGACTTTAGAGATCATCTTGTAGAGGCTTGTGACTAAACTTTTATGTTTAATGTCCTTGGGACTATGGAATCAAACAATTTAGGAAACAACACGATGGAAAGGAGTACAGAGACTCCATGTCCTTGCCAATACTTTTCTGACATCCCAAGTCATGGACACAATGAAAACATTCCTTAAACACAATTAAATACGTTGTTTTTCTTTCATTCTAGAAAGTTAGAAATGGGCTTAATGATAGTAAATACACACACACACACACATACACATCTATGTATATGTATACAAATTTACACATAGCCATGTCCTTGCTGTATCCATGCCTTGGTTTTTAACAATTTGTTGTAGCCACATGTCCGTGTTGCCTGGTGTCCATGCAACATAGGTTTCTACAACTCGCTAGTACCCTAGCGATCTGCATTCTAAATCACACCACCCAAAACATGGTACACTTCCATTTTATAATGCTAAATTTGGCTCTCCCAAAAACTTTATTCTCATTCGCTAGCAGCTTAGCGATCCACGTTCCAGATCACACCATCCAAAACACGGTACACTTCCATTCTAGAATGCTAAATTTGGCAGTCCCAAAAAGTTTCTTCTCATTACTTCCCCCACTTTATCTTTTTTGCAAAGGCACTTTCAAAGAAAATGAACAAAAACCTAATAGGATATAAAATTTTGGGGGCGAAATGAGGGAATGTCCAACAAACATCAAGAGACCAACACTAACAAGAAAAAAGTATTCTCATGCCATTACATGGTTAATTCATACTGAACATGCTTTCTGAAAGTGAATATAAAACCTATGCATTTTACGGATAATGTTTCATGCATCCATTGGATGAAAAGAAAAACATTTACATACAAGACTAACTTATCACATTCTAACTTCTATCAATCTATATAAGCTGTATAAGCCTAACCCCCATCGTACATTTTCACTGCATTCCGAGGTAAGAGGTGTACAATGTACTCATTACCCTTCTGTGTACCATAGCAATTAATGTTCCAGAGAAAATTGAGCTCTCACATTCCCTAAGGTTCCATCCCATACCACCCATCCATTAAGGTAACCCAATAAAAGAACACATGTGAGGTGAAGTAATGGTCCTATACTTTTTCCTTAATTTGGTGAATTCTCCTGCTCTTTCATAAATTTAAGACCACACAAGAGACGAGTGAACCCAGAAAAATTAATAAACAACTAAAATATCCAGTGACAAATTCAAAATTAGGAATCATCTAGCTGTTCAGTGGATCCAAACTTTGCAAACTATATAGATGGTTAGATTTTGAAAAACCATCATGAAAAAAAATGGCAGCAACAATATTGTTAAAGCATCAATAACTGAATAGAGTTAGTGGTTGTATTTCTGTT
>JAESVK010000920.1:170933-185316 GCA_017140935.1 Hamamelis virginiana | reverse complement strand
ATTCATTTCTCTCCTCTCTTCTTCTCTCTTGTCTCTGTTTTTCTTTAAATATCAGACAAAATTTTATGGAATAAATGAGAAAAATTCAAGAATAATGCAGATAACATTGAATTCTATAATATATATATATTCTTTTATTACCCTGTTGATTTGGCATGAATTAGCAGACAGAATTTTAGGTAAAGTTGACATTCATGATTATTATTTTAGTGAAAAGTAAAGAACTTGATACTGCAATTAACAATCAAAGTCTAACTTCGTAACAACAGGCACAATATGGGAAAAGAATTTTTTTTTCGATAGATTCAAAAGCATAAAAAATCTAAGAGCAGATCAGATGGTACGGAAACAAAATAAAGGGCAGCAGAGATAGCAGTGAGTAGGACTGCATAAAATAAATAAATAAATAAAATTAAGGAGCATCTAATTAAATTCGCAGGAAAGAACTGACCGCGGGAGGAGGTTGTTCCAAGCCCCATTGATGATCGCCAAATGTTTCACTTGCATGACTTCCACGATTTTCATGATCTTCTCTGCCAGTTCCATTAACAACAGCAATTCTCCCGCCATTCCCTTTTGCAATTGCAACTTTATTTGCAGCCTCGCGTAGAGCACCCATTGCCACATTGTAAATATCTATGGTTTTAACACCTTCATCTACATACTTAAGGGCCTCATGACGCAGGTTATTGTATCGAACAGTCAGAGAATCTCGATAACTATTCAACAAATCAGTGGCACGTTCCTCCAATATTACACCACTCTTAGCGTTTCTTGTCCATCGTTTCAATACATAGCGAGATGGCAGAGTAAGAACATTTGTCACCCTAAAGACTGTCAATATATGCCGACAAAGAAGGCCAGAGAATTCAAACATCTGGCAGCTACAAGTTACTTTCATCTCTCGAAAGTTAAATCTAACTAAGTAAGCTTTATGGCTTTCCCCAAATTTAGCAACTCTATAGGTGGTGATTGCCTCCTCATCCTCATCTTTGGTAGCCAGGAAAGTTAACGTCTCAACCAACTCCTCTTGAAATTTCATAAACAACTTCCTTGTGTAAAGCTCGGCTGCTTGTTTCTCCATTGGAGATGGGGTCTTCAGAGCTGGGGAAGTGTTTATTGTATCATAATCTGCTTTAACTTCTTTCTCATAGCGACTTTCCAGAGCCTTCTCGTATTGCTTAACAAACAGCTGCAAAGTTGTTGATGCATTCACGTATCCATCGAAATAAGAGTTCATACTATCACTACGTTGTGTTATTGACATTTCTGCAAAGAATGCATCTCTCAAGTATACAGGGACCCACTGCCGACGATCAGCATAGATAGTTTGAAGCCACTCGTGTTCCCTGAGATCATACCTTTCAATGAGGGATAACCAACAAGATTCGAACTCTTCAATTGATTCAGTCAGGTTAACACATTTATGGAGCTCTGCTTCAAAATTCTGATGTTCAGAAAGCACATGAGAAAGCTTCTCTTGGCATTCTTTAAAGATATGCCACTTGCAGAACCTGTGACGAGTTTCAGGAAAAACCTGTGTAATGGCCAAGCGAATCACACGATCGTGATCGGTGGTGATGGAGACCGGAGGCCGGCCTGACATTGCTGCAAGCCACGTTTTGAATAGCCAAACAAATGATGCTTCGGATTCATTTATTAGGAGGGCACAACCAAACAACACGGGCTGCCCATGATGGTTTATTCCGGTGAAGGGTGCAAAGGGCAATCTATACCGGTTTGACCTGTAAGTCGTGTCGAAAGTGACGGTATCACCAAAGTAAGTGTAGTTGGTTCTGGCCTTAGGATCAGCCCAAAAGATATTGCTCATACACTGATCTTCATCACCTTGCACAGCATAGACGAATGCAGGGTTGTCGGAGTGCATGTGCCTGAGATGGTCCAAGAGGAGCTGGGTGTCACCTCCGAGGGTTCTCTGCCGACTACTTCTCATATAATTCCGACAGTCGCGCTCCGTGAATCCGACATTGCTAATTCCACCATATTCTTTAATGAGTGCAGACATAATGCCGCTGGGGCCAATGCCGGCACCCTGCAATGTATCTATCAAGGACTTGGCAGAACCAGAGACATGGCGATGAGAGCGGAGGCAATGCACCTTATCAGGCGGGACCAGCTCGTGGTTGTGTTCCTTAACAAATCCTGAAACAACCCATCTTCCAGAATCCTGAATCTTGACCACCAACATGGCCTTACAACCAACTCGGGTTTCGGCGCGGGGGCGCTTGACCCTGCCATCACGGCCGCCAGGCTTATCCTTGTCAACGCGAAATCCCTCTTTGGCACACACAAAAGATCTCTGAATGATGGCTCCGTCACGCCTGGACCTGCGGGACATACTGACGCGGGTGCTAAAGCCAACACGGCGAGCATAAGAATTGTAGAAGGCCTTGGCCGCCTCTTCCGACTCGAATTCCATTCCCTCGCAAGGCTCCAGATTGGTATCTCCCTCGGGGATGTGAACATCAGCGGCGGCTGAAGGGTCGATGAGGTCGTCATCGTCAACGGGATGCTCAATGTCTATGGCGTCATCAGCCAGCCCCATCATGTCGAATTCAATCACCTCGTTCCCCATGCTCAACGGTTCGAACTCCATGTATCGCGTATCGCGGGACAGGCAAAGCTAAAAAGCTTTCCCTTTATTCTTTGGTTTTATTTTTATTTATTTATTTTAAATAAATAAAATCAATGGAAAAACAATTCACTCATAACCAAAACTCAAAAATTAAAACTAATAGTGGTGTAATTTGTTAAAGATCATCACCGACCTCTTCTTCTCTGGATTTTTCTTCTACTTCCTCCTTCATCTTCTCTTCCTCTTTCTCTCTCTAGAAACCTCCATTTTATATCCTTTTCTCTCTTGCTCAATCAACCGCTTCACAAATTCCAGAGAAATTTGTCCAGAATAATCATGGAACGAAGCTTCAAGATTTCTCTACCTTACTCAAACCCTTCCTCAAATTCAAGTTTGAGTAAAAATGGATAAAAATTCTTCTCCAATCTTTTATTCAAACCTATACCAAAATGAGATTTTCAAACCTTTACCCAAATTGAGCTTGACTCAAATTATTTGAGTTAGCCTCCAACGGTCAAATTTGGGGCTGAAAAGAGGTTCTTCTCTTTCCGCCATGGTCGTTTTCACTCCCGCCATCCATGGCCGACTGTGCAAGCTCCGAATGTGCAGTGCAAACTAGGGTTTCTCGCTCTCGCTCTCCCTCTTTCTCCCGAACAAGGCTGATTTGCAGATTACAGCGTTTGACCCCCTTCTGCGAGGCAAGCTCTCTCTCCTGCTGAATATTAATATTTTATTTGCAGCGTTTCTATTTGCAAAGAAATAGGGCTTCCTGCTACCTTTGTATATGCAGCTTTTCTATTTTGCAAATAAATTGGGCGGATATAGGTCAAGTAATCTTGGGATTTAAAGTTAATAAAAGAATGATTTTGGAGAAAAATAGAATTTTAAAAAAAAATTGAATTAAGGATCAAATCAAGTTTTTTATGCAGTTTAAATAAGAGTAAAGCAAATGATTTGATATAGTTTAAATAAGAGTAAGAGCAGACGATTAAAGATGGCCCAAGGGTGATAGAAAGTTATAGAAGGGGATGAAGTAGGAGTGTTCACGGTCCGATTTGCACGGTTTCACTTTAATTTTTGGACTAAATCGGAAATTTCTGTTTGTATTTTTCATAAAGACCAGACGTATCAAATCAAATCAAACCAAACCAAACCAATCATTCCGGTTTGGTTTGAGCGTTGATCTATTTTGAAATTATTTATTTTTATATTTTTTTCACACTACTTTCATGCTTCTAACTTTCAATTTTGGGCTTTTAGCGCTTTACAATGTAGACAATCAAATTCTTGTATCTTCAAAATGAAAAAAAATCTATTTTGGAGGCTTAATTTTGGCCACTAAACTCCTTGAAAGTCTTTGTTTAGTTTATAGAAATATTAATTATATTATGCACCTCTTTGGTTTACAAAAGTATCAAATATTACCAAATATATAAAAAAAATTATATAGTTGGAATTATTCAGCTGTGCACCAAAAATCCAAAATGCATTGTTTAAATTTTAAAGGTTATATATATATATATAAAATACCGGTTTGGTCCGATTTATAAGGGTTTGAAAATTGCCTAAATCGAACCGAACCGAACCAATAATAATAATAATAAATTTTCAAACCAAATTACCAAGAAAACCATACCAAATCAGTTTTTTTAACACCCCTAGGCCCATTGTTGTGTGCAAGTGAGAGTCTCCAAATGTGAGAGTGAAACAAAGTTTTCTTCTCATGTGCCAGTGTGAGCACCTAATATGAGTGATTACTTGCCCGTTTGGATTGAGAAGCAAAAGCGGGAGAAGCAGCTTCTTTCTATCACAAGCAGCTTGTGCACCGTTTGGCAAAAGAAAAAGCAGCTTCAAAAATCACCCAAAAGCCAAAGAAGCTGCTTTTGTGAGAATCACCCAGTTGGGTGATTTTCCTTTTTGTGATTTTGCTTTTGATATCAAATAATTCCTAATACCAATATTGCCCTTACAAAAATAACTAAAACAATTTTTTTTCCCTTCATATCCACCACCTTATAAACTAACTCATCCTTTAGTTTTCTCACAAACCAACCGTTGGATCACTGTGATTTTTTGCAGACATGACAAACATAATATGCGCATCTAATCCAACGGTTGATTTTTTAAAATACCTATCCCATCTACCCTATTGAGGAGTGGACCGCTAATTTGAACCCCAAATTATAATTATAAATTAGATTATTTAAATTACTTAAATTATTTATTATTTATATCATTCATATTATTTATTAAATAATATTGTCCATATTATTTATCCTTATAAATAAAATTATTTATAATTTTATTGTCAAAGGTAATTGTGTCAATTCATAATTAAAAGCAACTTCTTCATATGATATCCAAACAAACAGTAAAAACACTTATAGTGCCAAAAGCACTTTAAAATACAGTATCCAAACGCAATTGACTTCTGCTTCTGCTTCTCTCCTACTTCTGCTTCTGCTTCTGTTCCCAAACGGGCTCACATGTTAGGGTGTGTTAGATTTTAGAAAAAAAAGATTGGAAGTCCTCTTTTATGGTCTTTTGCTGCATGAGGTCCTCTTTTATCAATGGCCTGTTTGTTACGAGGGCAAAGTGGGAGGAGGGAAAGGGAAGGAGGGAAAAGTGGAGGGAAGAGAGATTTGGGACATGTTTGGTATGGAGGGAATGGAAAAATGGAGGGAAAAATGGGGGGGGGAAATGGAGGTCTTCAATTCGCCCAATTTCGGGCGGAAAAGTGGAAGGAGGGGTAAGTTTGGAGTAAGGGTAAGTTTCTAGGGAAAAAAAATCATTTGACCAAAAGCTTGGCATTGTTGTCCTTGCTTCACAAGAAGAGAAAAATAAGAACAAAAGAGAAAACCCAAGCTACAGATCCAGTCACCGCTGAAAAAGAAGAGAAGATCCAGTCGCCATGGAGCCGCTGCATCGCCGTTCTGCAGTGGAGCCGTTGCTGCGTCGTTGTTGTCGCCTTCGCCGTTCTGTCACTCTTGCCAAAAACTAAGATTCGTGTGTATATATATATACCCACTGTGTATACCGGATATTTATGAGGCTTATATATATACACACACGACCCACTGTTATATATAGGATTTTGTAATTCTCTATTATATATAGGATATATATATATATATATATTGTATGTTGTGTATTTGATTCTCAATTATGAACATATAACTAAATCTTTTTAATGGTTATTAGAATTTAGTAGTATAATGTCATTTTGGTTAAATATATGTGGGGGTATAATTGTAATTTAGGTGCTTTACTTCCTTTCCCTCCTCCCAATTTACCAAGCACATGGAAGGAAGGAAACCACTTTTCCATCCATCATACCAAACACACAGGAAGAAAAAAGGGTTTCCCTCCTCTGAGGTAGGAAAGCCCATCCCTCCTACTTTTCTTCCTTCTATTTTTCCATCCCTCCTACCAAACGGAGCACAAAAGTCATTTTAATCTCATCAGGACAAAAACGCCATTAGCTTCCCCTTCACTATTCTTTCCCTTTCGACTGAAAGATGAGAGAGACAGAGAGAATAAAAAAAGAAAGAAACAAGAGAGATGAGAGAGGAGTAGAGAAAAAGAGGAGAGAGATTGAGAGGAGGGCTATAACGGAAAGAGATGAAGATCGAAACCCCACGTAGGGAGTCACCGAGGGAAGCTAGCGTGAAGCCTCATCAGCGCTACTCCTTCGATCGACGACAATCGTGGCCTACAGATGCCAGTTGCAGATCACTGGTTTTCAATGAATTATCACTTCTCGAATTTGGTTTTCCAACAAACTACTGCATTGAAGCATCGAAGTGTCGGACATTGATTTAAGGTATGGAGAAACTTTTATTCGAACCCATCGTCGACCTTATTTTGCAGATCAAAGAGGTGTGACCTAGAGATTGAGAATAGATCGAGACCAAGGATGTTAGAGTGAGGTCCTGGATCGACGACAAGCTGAGTGGAATCGAAACTCCAGAGTTCTCGAACGAGTTCAACATAACCTCATGTGCTTTTTTTTCTTTTCTTTTCTTTTCTTTCTTTTTTTTTTTAGCTAATCATGTGCTTCTTCCATTGCTTTGATTTTTTTCACAACAACTAGAGCTTGTGATAATATTTATGTTTTTAATAGAAATTTAACAGTAACATACGAAGTTTTTTTTTTTTTTTTTTTTTTTTTTATCGATGATTTTCAATGACTTATATTCCTCTCTTCTTCCATTTTTTTCCGGTCTGAGTGAGAGCATTTGTTTAAGTCGACCTAGAAAATACAATGAAAGTATAATTGATTATGGTTGGATGCTAAAAATTATGAATCAAGGTCGGGAATAGCTTGTTGCTGTTTTTTCAATATTGAAAATTCATAAATAAATAAAAAATTGAGTGTAACACAACAACAATGTAGTGAAATTTTTTTTTTTAAAATACAGTAAAATTCATTAAAAAAAATGCAATGAAATTCATAAAAAAAAAAAATAGTGAAATTCAACATTAGTGAAGTGAAGTTCATAAAAAATGTAGTGAAATTCATTAAAAATGCAATGAAAATGATAAATGTGGTATTTTAAAAAATTATTTTTAATTTATAGGACTGCATGCATTATATATATATATATATATATATCCTTAAACAGGACATATGGCATTAAAAATCCCTTGGGAGCACTTTATGTAATAAAGAGTTCTAAAATAGGACTTTTAACCAATTATCCCTATATTTTATGAGTGAGGTCTTCCTATGTGTATGCGTGTAGCATAGTAGTGTGTGAATGGAAAGTTTTCTTCGTAATTATGATCATTTTTTACCAATAAAATTCAATTTTGTTCAAGCCTCCACTACGTCCATACTCTACATAATTAATTGCTTTCATAAATAATTTATATCAAAAGAGAAAGAGTATAACTTAAACTGAGTGTTGGCATTGTGGAGGTATATCAAAATGGATCACGACTCGTATCCATACTTATATCAAAGCGATTGAACTCTCCAAAGATAGCATGAATTGGTTTGTCATCACATGAATGAAGATAGATAGAGCGTAGATAATTCTAGTAAGAACTAAACGACACTAGAATTTTTAGGGTTTTAATAATCTCCAAGGACTAATGGATTCTTACTTTATGGAATTTTTCTTGGAAGGGTTTGTATTCTTATTCCCTGAGGTGGTAGAAGAAGATGATAATGACGACATAGTGTTTTTAGGTGCGTGGTTTAAGTCGGGCTGAGAGTAAGGTGGGTTTTAGGGCAATAATATCGTATTTCAGCAAGGCAAGATTCTTAGAAGTTAAATGACCGCTGGATTTTATCATTATTATAGAACAAGAATTAGCTTCCATGATGGATTTTTTTTGGGTGATTTAGTCATAGGTCCTTTAGAATAGTGTTTTAACCTACTAAATCCAAGTTAAAACTCTTTAACCCATAAAGTTCTTCATATACTTTTTGGACAAAAATGCCCTCCATAAATACATTTCTAGCCAGATTTTCTAACAATCTTTTCCTAGCTCCGATAATATTTTCGACGACCTTCTTCGATGCGGCTTTTCCGTTGACTTTCTCTAACAACAATGGCTTTTCTAGCAACTTTCTCTCGTAATATTCTCCAACGATTTATGCCCAAACCGTTGCATATATATATATATATATAGGATAGGTTCAACTAACCAATTATTTTACCATTATACATACATTTTTTCTCTCACAACCCTTGGATTATGATAGATCCAATGGCCTACACTATGCTGACTTAAAGGAGAGAGACTAATCTAATTAACTTCCCCCACAAGCCATCAGACCTCACCATACCCAGCCAAGCACTCAAGCAGTCATCCTCATACCCATCCACTGCCGTCACCATTCAACCATCGGTCAACCACCATCGCCGTCGACCCTCCCATCGCCGGCGACCACCATCACCGACCACCCTCTCATCCTTTTTCACGATACCCATATTATTATCTCTCTTCTTCAAACCCAAATTTAAAAATCTTCATACCCACACTGCGACTACACTCACCGGCGATCATCTCATCTCCGGTCAGCATACCATGCTAGTCAAGAACGTCGTGGTACGAAGGACAATTTTCATTCCAATCGCCCTTGTTGGCATGGGCTCACCATTTTTGGTCAGCAATCATATCAGGGGAGAGTCCCCATTCTTGCATTTCTTCGTCTGTGTGCTGGATCGCTAAACTGTAATCTCCACCGTGTCCTAGTTGCATCACTCGAAACTCACAAAATTCATGGCTAGGGTCATGGTGAAGCCTATTCATGTTTATGTCCCTAGCTCCATAGAGACTCAAGAAAACCTGCAAAATTCATTTTGGTTCAATATATCAATTTAAATACAGCAAATTGTAAAACCAAAATCTTTTCAACTTGCTTATTCTCATATGCAATTATATGCTGGAAATGTCCTTTCGGGGAAAAAATTACAATTTAGTTTCAGATGATAGAGTCTTTCATCTCCTCTTCACTAAGAACAATTGAAAAACATGAAATACAACACAACAAACCCAGCTACAACCAGGAGGATTGGCAGTTGGGTCAAATTTTACCCGTTCTACTTTGCTCAGTTAAAAAGTAAAAACACACAATATTTAGCACGATGGGAGGGTTGCCGGCGATGGTGGTCGGTCGGTGGTTAAATGGTGACGGCAGTGGAAGGGTGTGAGGATGACTGCTTGAGTGCTTGGTTGGGTATGGTGAGGTCTGATGGGGCTGATGGCTTGTGGGGGAAATTAATTAGATTAGTCTCTCTCCTCCAAATCAGCATAGTGTGGGCTATTGGATCTATCATAATCCAAGGGTTGTGGGAGAAATGTATGTATAATGGTAAAATAATTGGTTAGTTGAACCTATCCCTATAATGAAATGATCAAGTAAGCATTTGCTAACTTAGCCAAAATCAGCAAACACTCAAATGGCCATTAGATTTCATCCATTTAAGTGATAATCTAAGCCATTTGAGTGATCTAATGATCATTTAAGTGTTTGTTGATTTTATCTAAATAAAAGTGATCATAACACACACACACACACACACACACTCTCTCTCTCTCTCTCTCTCTCTATATATATATATATATATATATATATATATATATATAACATCCTTGTTCACCTTTGAAATTTTAAGGATACTATTTATTGAAAGGTAAAGCAAATATAATTACGAGACCTTAACTTAGTGTTCAGTTGACAGTTATAAACAATATAAATCAATCAGACATAGAACACCGGTTTCTCTCACACATAGTAATTTTTATTAGTACATGTCCAAGTGCTGAGCCAATGATAAAAGTGATAAGAATATTGAACGTACGGCATGAACCACCTACATAATTAACCAAAAGCTACTCTAAGAAATCAAGTAGGAAGAGACAAGATAAAAACCAAACTAAAACAATTGTAGCTACACAATAATTGAAAGATATAAACTCACAATGTAACCATCCTTTTAAATGTTATAGATTCAGCCAGGTTGCCACCCACTAGTGCTGGATTGAAGACAAAAAATACAACCTGTAAAAATCGAAGGTACAAAGGCTAGTCTTAGATAATTAAAGACATACATATGGATCCATATATATCTAAATGGTTCGTCAGATGGCCGGGTGCTTGTGATGCCAACTAAATGTATGAGTCTTTGTGTAGGCACTAAATCATGCACGCAGCATGCAAAATTAATTTATTCTTCACTGTAAATCCGAGAGCAAACAAATAGAGTGGAGGGCATATTTATAGACCACAGAAGGGTCTATTTTCGTATAGACAGACAAACATGTCACTGTTTCTATAGGCGTACTGTCTCTATAATAGAAAGCAACACAAGAGATGCATATCTGTTTTGAGCCCCCACTCTTCCGTAAAGACCAAACATAACTGTTTGGTAGGCCCCTAAAATAATAGAGAACCAAGAGAAGAAAAAATGAATTATATATATATATATATATATATAGAAGTGTTCTGGTCAGCAAATGCTTACTTTAACTAAAGTCAGCAAAGAACACAAGCCCTTGGATTCCCATTCATTTAATGGATGATTCATCTCAAGATTCCAATCCAAGGGTTTGTATTCTTTGCTTACTTTAGCTTAAAGTCAGCAAATGCTCACTAGAACATTTTTCTATATATATATACACATAAAATGCAATTGCAGCTTACGCTATTCAGATGCTTCCGGGCATTCTCCCCGGCCCCAATATATCTACACGATCAATGGCGAGAAGGGAACCAACTGCAGTAAGCAAGAGTACCTTCAAAACTGGCATCAATGCAGCAATGAAAAGATCCAGAAGCCCCATTGTGGAAGTAGCTAAATCTCAAAAAAAATTGTTCATACTCCTACGTACATAAAGAAAAACTTCAAATTAAATAAATGCCTAGTTAATGTAGACAGCACCAAAAATGGAAAAATGTCAATAGTTTTCATCAAATACAACTCTGTTTTTCCAATAGATCGAAGCTAGACCATCACCATATACATTCATGGCAGCGGCGGCAGAGGAGAAAAGGTATTCTCTGATTTGAAACTTTTCATTTTAGTCAATTGGAAGCTAATTTAAAAAACATGCATTTGTAGGATTGAAAAAGAAAGGCGGCAGGCAGGCATATTCTCGATGATCTGTCCTTGAAAGAAATTAAAAATTTGTAACCAAAATCAAACTGAGATCTTTTAATAAAAGATAAGAATGCAGTCTCCCACATTGCCCAACTGCTCTTTTGTCTTGTGGATGTAGAAACGTACACACAGTCGGATCGATCATCGCTCATTAATTCAAAAATCAGCAATTCTCAACATTATTTCAATTCCTTGGTTAGATCGAAGGAGCTAGCTAGGTTCATCAAATTACAAATACAAGAAAATTTGAAATAGAAACACCTGAATTAAGTTGGTGTCCAAATGTCACCGTACTCGATCACACCTGCAAATGAACCAACATTTTTAACTCTCAAACTCGCTTACCACCAGTCAAACCAAAAAGTTATATCAACGAAACACAAATTAAATTAAATTCAAAATGTTCACATTCAATAGAGCATTTCTCGCTCCACAAATAACAAGTGAGTGAAAATTGAAATCAAACTTGTAGGAAATGGTGAAAGGTTGTGTACTTATCTACCCGACGTACGTTGCACGCATGTGGACCAGTATATATAATCACCATTCATTCATTAATGATCAGAGAACAAAAGAAGCGATCGGCTCGACGGAAACGACGCATGGAAGTGCTGTCTGACCGGCACGTAGTGCTCCTACGTAATGCATTAACAGGAGTTCGTTATGCTAGTAATACAGCCACTAGTGCGTGTATATAAATATATTTAAACCTTACTTTTAATATATTTTCACACCTATATTTAAACTTTATTTTCAAAACACTACCTATGATAAAAATTTTGACCATCAGACCATTGGTTCAATATATTCCTTATGCATATCATGTATACTAGTGATCCAACTGTTATATTTTAAGAAATATCACTATAAAAAATTGTGATATTTGTATTTAATAAAAAATTATAATAGTTATTCACAATGATATTTTTTAAAAACTACATGTTAGATCACTCTAAATTTTTTTCGTACATGACAAACATAATATATATAAATATCTAATATAACAGTCAGTTTCTCAAAATATTCGACCTACAGTGGTAATTTGAAAATAATGTGTAAATTAATATAGATGTCTAAATAGAGTGTAAGGGGAACATGACGCATAACCATAACTATAACTATATATAGTCACGATCTAGTAAGCACATGCTGACTTTTGCAAAAGCCAGCATGAATCTCATAGAGAATTGTGAGATGCATATTTTCAAAAACCGATCGTTGGATTAGATACCCTTGTTATGGATATTAAGTCTGTCAAAAATCACAATGATTCAATGTAAGCATCTCAAAATACAAATTGTGAAAAAATCTGACTGCTAAAAACTGTCATAGTTTTTCTCAGCGACATTTTTGAGAAACCGACCGTTGGATCATTGTGATTTTTGGCATGTCTGACATACATATGCATAGTATTTAATCCAATGATCAGTTTTTCAAAATATGCGTCACATAATCATCTATGAGTTTCATGCTGTCTTTCGCAAAAGTCAACATTTACTGATAGGATCATTTCTGGATATATATATACACGAGTGCAATTCCAGGGATTGCGTGAGATTTATCAATAAGGTTTTATCTAAAAAATTATAATTGTATAAAATAAGTATTTTGATTAGATGATTTTGATCGTTTGATCTTAATTATATTTATTGACTTAGAATATATATTTTAATAAATAAGAATGATTAAAATTGTTAAATAAATTGGAGAAAATTAATTTGGATGTATTGTTCAAAAACTAAAAATTTTAAAATATCGTAAAAAAGTAAAAAGTAAAGTATAATCAATTTTTTAAATAAAATTAAAATATAATTAAGAAAAGAGAGGGTGAGAAGCTTCTCACCGCCATGCATAGTAGCATGTACAAGAAAATGAAGCCAAACAATTTGACTGCCTCATCTTCTGCTGCTTTTGTTTTAGCCTTTGAGTGAATGCAAGGAAGCCTTGTTTGCTACCTTTGCACGCATAAAATCATTACATACAACTACACAAACTATTTCAATAAAGATGTAACATAGAAGAAGGAGAAGACTAAAAACAGGGGACTTGTTATTGACAGCAGCACTGCTGCTCTCTTCATCTCTACATTTTCCAGATTCTTCTTTTACATAATTTGTCTCAAGAGAAGTGCCAATCCAACCCTACACTTTGCAATCTATAAAGCTATCAAAAGACACAATAAAAAGACCAAAATACCCACTAAAATTAGCATAAAACAGAAACATAACAGGGCATTAATTAATTTTATCATCTTCAAGATCAGGACAAGTATCTTTATCTGAAAGAGCATCCAGAAAATTCTCTCCATACCCTGTAGAATCATGATCAGAATCAATTTTGTGTAAATTGATTTATTTTTGCCTGCTGCATTTAATTAAATATTTTAATAGTAGTTTAATTAAAATGTGTGCCTCACTTTCCTATGGCCCGCTCTTTTTTTTTTGTTGCCTTGTGCCTAGTATGCACCTTGCCCCTTCAATAACTATGAGCTTTACAATTAATAGTGCATTATGAACTTTATAATTAACAACTATGAGCTCTATAATTAAAATACCCAGCTCCGTTTGCCCTTGCAGCATTTATATGCACAGGTGGTGCAATTATGAATAGTGGGGTGGCACTAGCTTTAGAGAGAAGAAGAGGAGTTTCCTGGACAATATAACTTTTGTCCTATTTGTATGCGGTGAGTCATTTAATACCACAGAGTATTGACAAAAACTTTTGCCCCCCGTTTGACTGTTTCATATATATTTCTTAGTATTAACATTCTATGGTTGAAATCTTAGGCATTGAACATCCTTAGTTTATTTGCAACTATGTATTTACAATAAGTCTGATTTTGAATTCTTGGGTATCTGAGTTGGTCTTTATTCTACTTTTGCTTTTGCAAGTACTCAACTTAAAAGTTATGGACAAAACTCGGCACTGGAACATTGTGGGCTGTAGTGCATACACTGGTGAAGGGCTGCTTGAGGGATTTGATTGGTTGGTTCAAGACATTGCCTCTCGAATTTATGTGCTTGATTAATTCACATTTTAAGTACGAGTTTTTTTTCATTGTACAAGACAATTTTCCAAATGTATTTGCATGCAGCAGCTAATCGGAATTTTCAGACTTTGCAAATAACTACCTATTGAGAACAATGCTCTCTCTCTCTCTCTCTCTCTCTCT
>JAESVK010000920.1:90066-165933 GCA_017140935.1 Hamamelis virginiana | reverse complement strand
TGTCGGCTGATATCGAATTGTTGTAAAATGTATATATATGGTGTCAAGTGCTTGATGTGCAGAGAGCTACAAATCAATCAATTAGCCACATGAAGAAAGTTGACCAAAGTGTTACTGCAACTGAAGCCAAGCCATACGTCCACAGCATGATAACAGAACATTCACTTTCTCCAGCTCCAAATAATTGGGTAATTGTGCCTGCCAATTTAAAACAAAACAAAAAAACAAGGGAATGATTTCAGATTAAAAAACGATATATGAGGAATGCAACTCAAGTTTTGCAGTCACCATTGAAACTGTAGAGAGGACAGAAAATTCCATAATGAAAAGACTGTGAGATGCATTGGCTGATGCAGATAAAAGCACCACTTCTCGATCAGCATGTGGCAGATAAGTAGGATTCAAACAAGACAAAACGTACAATAAACTTGGTAACTGTACAACCTTGTTTGGGTTATCAAAATGCAACAATTTTCCACCATAATTAAGTAGCAAAGTCTCCTACTATCTGCAGAGGCGAGAGTAGCTCTTAACACACCCCACAGCGGCACAAAACAGAGATCTCAAAATACAATCAAAACAAATTCACTCCATTCAACCAGCTCAATATTCCTTTTCACTCCCATAGAAGTCATGTTTAGGACTCCAAACAAAAATGTCAACAGATCAGATTACTATAATCACCATGAAGTTGGATCTTGCTCAGTGTCCACTTTGTATGTTGCTACAGATCGAAGATGAAATTCTTCTATTTTGTCAAGACCAACCATATTGTGGGAATTGAGAAATTCTATTTATATGTTTACACTTGTTGATATATACATAGTAAAAGAGCGTCATGGGTTGTCCTGTCACAGTTATCTTTTTAAGCCATATTTTCAGCCTGAAAGGCCATCTAATGGAGATCCTTAAAATGATATCCAAGTTGTCGATATATGGCATCTTCCTGTCTAAAATAACTCTTAGAGCATGTGTCATGCATGCATCTTCCTGTCTAAAATTACTCTTAAAGATCAGAGCACCTATAAAAAATCGACTGGATTCTAATATATATTGAATGGAGAATAACTTAAGCTCATTATGAAAAATCGAAAAGCCAAGTGAATATAATGAAAAGTAGTCAAACAAGCCTGTAACAAAAGAGAGAGAGATCAAAATATATATATATATATTATTCAAATCAAATCAAACTAGCAACAACTTATTCAATTCTCAAAAGCTATTAACTTGTAATATATACCTATGTTCATTGCAGGAGGAAGTGCATATTGTAGTAGAAGAACAAACTGATATAATGGATCTGAGTGCACCAAGCCAATATGGAGTGCAAATTTAACAATAACAATGCCCAACAGTGGCAAGAAAATATATCGAACTGCTACAACTCCAACAATGAGTGACACTTGAATACTTGACCCTTTTAAACCTGAAAAACAGCATCTCACATTCACTAAAAACTCTATTACAAAAACATGCATGTAAGAATAGCGAGCATGACAAGGCCAATTTATGGTGTGTAAGACAGATAACAAAAAAAAATTTGCAAATACCTTTAACAAGGTTTCCCCCAACTATCAGGGTAACAGTTGGAATGGCTGCATCCCTGGAATTAGATAAAGAAAAAAGAAAGGAATCTGAGAAACCCTATTTTTACAATTTCCAAATGTACTGGGAAACAATTAGCTAAAAGTTGAGATGGCCGCTTCCCTCAAATTAGATGAATGAAAGAGAAAGTAATGTGAGAAACCTTGTTATCATAATTGCCTAAAGTACAAAGAAACAATTAACCAAAAGTAGCAATACTATGTCCCTACTTGAAAACAAACTTTTTGAAGTGATGCAAACAAACATTAATCTATGAAATCGACAGTATAATATGCCATGAGACTCCTAATTGGCGAGGCATATCTCAGACAGGGCCATAAGAAGAAAAACCACATTTATAGGTCATCAAACTTCCACTATAGAACAGAATGAGGAAAATATCGAGGGAAATGTTTTATCAGTAATCTCACTGTTTCCAAAATTATTGAGCGGAACTCCAGAGGCCAGAAACAAATTATGTGCTATCAAATTTAAAATATCATATGATAATTGTGCGGAATCCACACGATAGACAATGAAACAATCACACACACACACACACACACAAAGAAACTAAATGGTAGCAACAACACGAAGGAAACAAAGAATAAAAAACTACAAGATTTATGTGGTTCAGCAAGAGCCTGGTCCACAGGCAGCAAAAAACAATTACTATCTTTATTCCACTTTTTCTTCTTCGACACAAAGGTTACAAACTTATGGCATATATAATTTAAAGAGCTTTGAAACTAAAAATCATACAGATGAAACATGAGACACTAAAACCAAATAAGGCACCAAAATCACAAGCTTAAAGCATGCAAATAGTATACCCCAGTAAAGAAGCTGAGTCTTGAACCACACGAAGAGGAGCACTGCTGCCTATAATTAGCTTTCGAATCTGGGGGAAAAGTCCGATGATAAACCCGACAATCTACATAGTAAAACAGTAAGCATTTTATGAGATCCCTCAGGACATTTTTTGCATTATGTAAGGAACTTCATCTCAGCATTATAACATCAATCCAATATTAATTCATGATATAAAGATTTGTATCATCATGGTTTTGGTATTTTGAATCCATTAAGGTATTATTCCAACATTGAATATATTAGACAATTCAGTTCTAGTTCCAAATGACAACAGAGTAAGTTAGTCCTAAACTTCCCACCATGTTCTGCACCTGAAGCATGTGCAACAGGCCAATCTCCAGAATGAAATGGTACCCAGGAGAGAATATCTCAGTGGATCCAAGGAATAATACATCCCTAGATACTAATCATGCTCCAGATACATGTTAGAAAAGATAATGGAAGAACCATGCTTATTTAAAAATTCAAAGAAATAGCGATAATATATAGGACAATAAGCACTAAGAGGATACCGCTCCAGTAGTTGAAGGTGCAAACAAGGCTTTCAGATTAATATTTCTTGAAATCATTCTTAATTGTTGCTTTATCTTATCTGACAGTGGCACCTGCCATAGAACTCATAAATAGTCAAATCACAAATGCTTTTGAACTCTCTCATATATTGAGAAGATGAAAAAGCTAGATAAACAAATCATACAGTGAACATATATGTAGTCAGGTTTCTGAGGTTTTTTTTTTAAAAAATAATAATAACAAATCATAATTTTAGTAAATTAAAGGTATATAGGAACAACCTTCAATTCTTCCTCAGGTTTAGCACAAGGCAGTATATACTGATATCCGTGGTCCAAAGAGATGGAGCAATCTTCTGAAGGCAGAAGTGCTTCTGTGCAATCCCCATGAAGTAGTTTTGATGTTTCTCCGGCATCTATGTTAGCTTCTTTTGTGATCTTACTTGAGGAAACCCGCACAATGTTGTAAACATAAGACCACAAATAAATGGCTCCAACCTGAAGTATCAAATTAAATAACTAATTGTTGGCCATTCTTAGACAACCAAATAAGATTTGTTTGGGCACTATGCATATCCAGTCCTGAGTCACTGGTAGAATGCATAGATAACGCATGAGATTCTTCACCACTAGAGTTATTTCAATTACAAGAACTATATATAATAATATGTATGTATGCATTTATGTATAAATGTACTTTATGCACACACAAAAAAAAAAATTAAAAAAAAATAGATGCATGCTGCCGAAGAGGCAGTTCATACATACTAGTTTCAAATTCTCTTGTAGACAAAGTTTCCCAGTTTTAACCCACAAAATTGTGGCCCATAATTTGACCAAATAAATGGCTTAACAGGCTGGTAATTTTAACAAAAATCATATAAACCTCTTACAATTCAAATCAAATATATATAGTTGTCATTTTTCATTCAGTTTGGCTCATTTACAATCAACAATATTAGATGAAGCTAATTAATTAAGATCTAAGTATCATGCATACCGCCATAGAAAGTGAAGCGTAAGCCATTCCATATGTATGGCAAACATCAGGTGCTCCAAATGGACTGCCTTTCTCTTTACATACTGCTGGGATGATAATTAGAGGCAAGTTCCCTAAGTTTCCTGTTCACATCCACCCAAAAAACTTTTTAAGAACTTCTGAGACCACATTACTTTAAATTTAGAAGATCAATTTGAGGGCATTAGTGAGCAACGCAAGCAAATTTAGCCTGAAATTAAAGACCCTCTCTGTTTCTCTTGTAGTAGGTTCTCATATTTCAACATAGGCTTGATTTTCATAGTGTACTAATTAATCAAAAGTCACAGTTGATGGAATGTATCCGAACTTAAAAGAGCACTATACTGGCATAGCTGGAGTTTCGACTGTTGAATATCATTCAGCTAGGTAATTAGCTTTGATGAAACATAGCTGGAGGAATGGATCCTGAAGTGGCATATATCATCCCTTGCATACTCGGGAAGCACTACAATGGCATCTAGCACCAAAGGTCCTAAATCACCAATAGAGAGCACCCCCCACCCACAACCAGACAAAACACCAAACAAAAATAAAAAGGGAATTGCATGTCCCCATGATCACTCTGACCCATAGGAACAGTTTTGAGGGACAAAATTAATTAGACCCAGGTTATGCTACTCATAGAAGAGCATAAAAAAAAAATGTAGGGAGATCACATAAAAGTAGCACTACGAAAAGCAACTGGTCGCTTGGGATGGTGCCCAAAGGGTACAATAAGATATCCTTCTAATGAAAGTAGCACAACTGGGAGATGGGTAAATAATTGAAAGGGTTCCATCAACACCTACTAGCAAGTTAAAAAACCACGACCATTTTAGCCTCTTTAATTTCTTTATGTCAACACATGTATGCGTGTTGGGCAGGCATCAGCACTGCTGCAATTCCATAGAAAATCTGTGTGTGTGTGTGTGTCAGAAACTGACACCGTGAAGACACATTTGAAGGTAAGGGAGAGAGAGATGGGTATGAATCTACCTGCTGCACAGGCACCCAATATGAGGCCCTTGACATGTTGAGGAGGTCTCGTGATTCTTATAAGTATCCACCCAAGCACTGAGCCAATAATAAATGTGATGAGGATATTGAATGGCATGAACCACCTACAGATAGAACCAAAAGTTGAACTAGGCATAAAACTGAAACACACGTACAAATAAAATTAAACTCAAGAATGTGAAGTGTGAACCATATATCAAACTGTACACAATAAGAAGGGGAAAATTAAAGTGAACTCACAACAGAACAATGCTGTCCCAAGTAATTGTTTTAGCAAGGTTGGTACCCACGAGTGCTGGATTGAACACAAAAAATACAACCTGATCGATAACAATTCACAAAACAAAATCAAGGCCGGTGAAGGAAATTAATGGAAACATAATTTCCAAAGTTTCAATATGCTCGGTGGTCCCTATGATGGATCGATGGTTTAAAAAGTAAAAAACAATTAGCCCGGCCACAAGAAATAATAACGTACAGTATTTAAATGCTTCCTTGCATCCACCCCCAAGATATGGATCCGATCTAATGCAAGGAAAAAGCCAAGTGCAGTGAGCAAGAGTACTTTCAAAACTGGCATAGAAGCAACCAAAAATAAATCCAAAAGCCCCATATACGCTCCAACAACTTAATTCAAAACTATATATCCAACTCCTAGCTTTAATTCCTATATGGGATGTGAGCTCAGAGAGAAAAAGGAATTCTAATACATGTCTGGCGCATAAGGTTAATAACCAAAACGGATCAGTGAGAGTACTCAATGATCACTAATTTCGTACTACAAATTGCATGTATTGTATCAATTAAGTTGAGGTAGCAGCTGCCAGCTAGTAGAAGAACAAACGCATCTGTGATTCTCTGTGTGAGATGTAATAAGCTGATTGCAAGTATAGCAGAAATTGTTGAGCAAAGAGGCGAAACAAAAGAGCAATTGGGGCTGAGCTTAAGGCCAAGATGTCCACGTAGGATTTGTGTGGACTCCGCAGTAATGTATTCTGGAGTAGTATTTTAGAATCAAATTCGGGACTTAAAGAAATTAAATAAAGAGTTGATAAGAGTTAAAAGATATGTGCTAGTGGTGGTGGTGATGATTGCAGGTTTAGGAATCTGAAAAAGAGTCAAACAAGTCATATATATATATAGCAGCCATCGCCGGCTGTCAGCTCAATAAATTTTTCACAAACATCCAATTCCTCATTTGAGTACTCCTTCCACGGAGAGACGTATGAGACTTCACTGCTCGGTTGGGGCCACCACTTACAGATTTACTATTCATTACCGGCAGCGACAGATAGATGCTTTTCTGTTGTTTCCTTCCAATAAAAAACTTAGAATTAAGACTGTATTTCAATAAGTAGAGGGGGAGGGGGTATCATATCAGATTTCTTTCCTACTTTGAAAAGTATATGTGAATTCGATCACAACAACCCCTCTTTTCTTTATCTCTCAGGAAAAGCAACCAGAATGTTAATCGAGAAAGAAAAATGTATTAATCGAGACCATATGAATTCATATATCGAGACCTGTTTTACAATAATAATAATAATAATAATCAAGCCACAAGCCACATGAAGCAAGTTGACCAAAGCGTAAGAGAAATTGATGCCACGGCATAAGTCCATAGCATTATAACAGAACATTCACTCACACCAGCCTCGAACAACTGGGTCATTGTACCTGCCATGCACATTCATTCGAATCAGAAATAATTGACCAAGAAATTAAGTAGTTCAAATTAGTTAATTGAGAGAATAGAAATTCCCTTTTTATTTCTTTCTTAATTAGATTACATATGGAGATTCCTGGCTGTCCATTTTGAAGTATTTCTTTCAGTAATTTAAACAAGACTGACCGGTGACCAACTTACTCAGAAATGGACAATAGTGAGAAGAACCTGTGCAATTATTTACATTGGCAAGTAAAGATGGTACTTAATTTCTCTGATGGCACCATTAGTGTTTTCTCAACATTCGACCCTCTCAGTCGTGTGAATGGTAAAATAGGACACATAGGGGTCAAACTTCAAACAAACATCCATAAATCAGAAGAGTTTGAACTTGGTGATGGTGGAGTTTGGCTAAATCTAACATTTCTCATATATGAGCTTGTTGAATTTTGCGTAAAAAAAGTATGTAAGATCGAACGAGCAACTTATACTTGATTTAGACCGTTCAATCGGTGAGTCCAATCCCGGACTAGAGCCCCTTTTGCAAGTTGCAAACAAGGTATACACCTCAATACCATGGGGCTACACCTCAATACCATGGGGCTCCTACACGAATGCCACAAACCCCATCTGAACCTAAACATAATGTGTGCTTTTAGTGATGGCACTATGCTTGGGGGCCTTGAACTTCTGTGCAGTGCAAATGAGTGATCATAAGCATAAATATTGAGCATACCTACGCTCATTGCAGGCGGAAGTGCATACTGAAGCATTAGAATAAACTGATATAAAGAATGTGATCCCACCATGCCAAAATGGTGTGCAGCTTTAACAATGACAATGCCCAATAGTGGCAATACAATATATCGAACTGCTATAATCCCTAAAATGAGTGACCAACCAACTCCTGATCTTTTTAAACCTGAAGGCAAAAAAAAATAAAAATAGTATCCACATATATAAATTAGTTATTAAAAAAAATCATGGTTTTGCCAATTCAAGAGGCCGGGAACCAGAATGCCAACCCAAGGTAAGCATGAGCAAGGTCAATATCAGTCAAGGAAATTACCCTTAAGAAGGTTCGCTCCCAATATCAGGGTCATAGATGGAATAGCTGCCTCCCTGCAGATCAGATAAAAAAAATTAAAAAAAATTAAGAAGAAGAAGAAGAAGAAGAATTGATGTATACATTGCTATGAATTCACAAATAACAGAGAGGGAAATGAAAAAACTGTAATTGTAATGTATTTTTTTTATCTTCTGGATATTGGAAATATAAGCTTGGTTTTATACAAATTTGACAACTTGTTAGGGATGCAGCGGAAGCATTCGATATTACTTTGCTGGAAATGTGGTGGGCACATACGCAAGTATATAAATTCCTATAAAGCATATGGAGATGTACGCCTTAAGGGCCATATAGAGCTCCTACATATACACGAGAGACTCCCAAACTTACTTATATATTTCTTCTCTTTTCTTCACTTGATTGGTTACAATATGTGTGTAGGGTAGCCCCCTTTATATAGAACCATACATTATATTCCTAGGCGACTCTTCTTATTATTTTAAATGACTCTTCATAGACTAGCCTTAATACATTAACCACATTAAGTTCTAATACAGGAACCATATTAATTTCCTAAATACTTTGTATCTACTAAATATACTAATTATGAATTACTATTTCCAACATCCCCCTTAATTCATAATTTGTAAAAATTCTCCAACGTTATATGTTATTTCTCTCGAGCTGGGCAATCTTCATCTTCAGCTTCCTTCTTCCTTTTAGCACTCTTGCTATAAATTCTGCGCAAGTGGTCTTCAATGCATAATATCAACTCATGTTTGAAAAATAGGATCATAGTCCTAGCCTGCTGGATTAATCCCTTTCACAATAGGGTATCATGACCCTCTTCACCGTTTTCATCATTAGGGTTTGTGCGCAACCCTTTTCATTATAAGTTATTTGTCTACAACCCTTTTCATTTTGGGCTTCTTCACTCTTCATAGTAGCTTTCATCTAGCTAATCTACTGGGCCAACTCCTCGAAGCCTCTTCAGCGCACCTAACTCTCATCCATTTCTAGGAAATAAATGTTGACTTTGAACATTTTACTGTTTCACAACAACCATATGCCAACACTCAATAAATAAAACCTTTCACAATCATAAAGAGACCACTACAAATCTCTTTTAACCGTAGCTCTAAGAATCGATCTTTGGACCTTAGCTCTTATAGTCTCCTTCAAACCTGGCTATGAGGATCTTTGAACCTCGGCTCTGATAGGGGATCTTTCACCACCTGCCTCTTATAGACTTTAGACCTTTACTGGCTCTGATAATCTCTGGACCTCGCCTGGCTCTGATAGTCTTTTTCCCACCTGGCTACGGGGATCTTTTCACCACCTGGCTGGCTCTAATACCACTTTGTTGGGAAAATCGAAGTTTGCTCCGATACCACTTCGTTGCAGAAATATAAACTTGTTTTTATACAAACTTGACAACTTGTAAGGAATGCAGCGGAAGCATTCGATATCACTTTGCTGGAAATGTGGTGGGCTTACTCACACATACACAAGTTTATAAATTCCTATAAAGCATATGTGAGATGTACGCCTTAAGGGCCATACAGAGCTCCTACATATACACGAGAGACTCTCAAACTTACTTGTATATTTCTTCTCTTTTCTTCACTTGGTTGGTTACAATATATGTGTGGGGTTGCCCCCTTTATATAGAACCATAGAACCATACATCATATTCTTAGGTGACTCTTCTCATTATTCTAAATGACTCTTCATACACTAGCCTTAATACAATAACCACATTAAGTTCTAATACATGAACCATATTAATTTTCTAAATACTTTGTATCTACTAAATATACTAATAATGAATATTACTATTTCCAACATTAGATTGATCAATATAACATTCAAGTTGAAACATTGACTTTTTGGTATATTTGGTTATGTAGAAACCAGAGGGTGGCTAGGGAAAACTTGCTAGCCATTCCCAAAGGCCACTCTAGTACGTGGTTTTAAAAATTCCAACCGATCGCGAGTCAAGTTGCCTTGACAATATTAATCAAAGAACATATGTTTGATGTTGATAGTGTCTACAGTCATGTGTTTACAGACAGATTCTTCCCAGGTATGGAGCTTTTAGGCCATCACTTATTATTTTCTCTACTAACAGTAATACTACTATTAGGGAGGGACTATTACAGATGGACCGCAGCCAGTAAATGGCTATGGAAGATTGGAATTAGCCAAAACCACTCTGGCAATAATCATCTGCTTATTTATATGGAATTAATAAGAACATATTAAAACTTTGCCTCACTGATTAAATTATGTAATCTAATGGTCAAGAAAAGTTACGTTCACGATTAAACAGCACTGGCAATAATCCTTTGCAAAAGTTGGGTTCACGATTCCACCCATTTCCAGGAAAATAATAACAATTCTGACATAAAGTCTATGGTAAGGTAGTAAGTAAGATTCACAATATTGCAGGTTGCAGATACAATTAATTCACAGAGAAGTGTGAGATCTCAGAGCCAAAATATGATACACTATAATCAAACCAGGCCTTAACTACCAGGAACCCAATAAAGTTTGTGTTAGGATTTAATACCCCAGCAAATATGCAGAACTCTCAATCACGCGAAGAGGAGCATCATCACCAATCATTGCCTTCCGGATTGGAGAGATGATTCCAATGACAAACCCAACAATCTATAAAAGAAGACAACAATCATATTAATCTAGCAATCTAATGGAACATTTGCAGCACATAAGGAAAACTTTATTTCTATCCGATACACATATTAGTATGAGCAATTTACCATCACATAAATAAGTGATATAGGCCCTGTTCTGTTCCATACCACTAAAGGCAGTTTTATTTTTTTTTCGCCACTCTTCATTGCTGATATGGTTCATGGTCGATCGAGTATTACATCCATAGCGTATGATTTTGAGATGAAGGTGGAAAATTCAGTTTACCATTCCAAGTTTGCACCACTTTCTTCGTCTACTGTGTGTGAGATGAGTCAGGGCACAGCAGGCAATGGTCCCCTTAAGAGATTTTCAAGGGAAGCTCAATGCAGTGAGATGAACAAACATATCATTGAGTATGCATTTAAATATCCCATGGAATTGAAAACCTTCCACTGATTTTATAGAGCATCTGAAATGGCCGGGTCTATGTTGTTCTGTAATAGCAATATTGCATTTGGAATGAATATAATCTGATATATATGGATAGGATCGTTTTTAAGAGTTCAAGATCGAAATGACATCATCTATATATATGTTCAATTATTATTTCTGGTTTTGCAATGAATGTATCCCTGAGTATCATTCCTATTCTCACCAAAGACTCAGATAGATTGGATGACCAAGATTATCGAATGCTTAGTCGTTTTCTTTTTTCAGAAATGAACACCCTACTTGCAATGTATCTATTGCGGCCTATAATAAGCACAAAGAACATACCGCTCCAATTGTGGACGGTGCAAACACCATCTTCAGGTTGATTTTTCTAGTAAATATCTCAATGTGCTGCTTAATCTTCTCCAAAATTGGCACCTGTCAAAAGAAACTTAGAAACGTTTGTTCATTGAAGGTGTAAAAAAAGAAATTAAGAAGCTGCTTTAATTTGGTGAAACTAATAAAATTAATTAATGTAATTCTTTTTTCTAATTTATATTTAGCTAAAGAAGGCTTAGCATACCCCCGTCTAAAACATTAAAATTAAATCCTTGAAGTATAAAAGGAATAATGGGCACGGGAACAAAAGAGGAACAAGTAAAAGAAGAAAAATGTACATCTTTCTATCCTGCTATGGTCAGAACAAGCCAATTTTGTTACTACTCGCGGAAAGGCCCACAAAGGTGTGGGCAGCATTATGTGGACTAGGCATGGAAAATGGCCTTGAATTGGTTTTTCTTTCTTTTTAGTGCTATTGTTTGATAGTCCTTGTTGCTATTTTCTTTTATATATATATATATATATAGATATAGTGGTGTTATTATTAGTAGTTGCTACTTTCTTATCAGGGTTCTTGTTAGTAGTTAGTTGCCATTTTCTTATTAGTTACATCCTGCTCAACCTGCACATAAGCTAGTCTGCTATATGTGTATAGAGTAGGCACATTCTCTTTTCATATATAAGACTATTATGATTGATTTTATGTTTCTTTTTTTCTTTTTTTTGCCTTTCGTAAAAAATAATCATACTCATCATGAACATGAAAGTGGACTTTAAAACCAAAGATTCACGTATATATAGTTATAGCAGATCGCATTCGTATTAAAAGTAAATTAAGCAAAGAAAAACCTTTGCATTCCCCTCAGATATTGTGGTGTCAGGTAGTTCAACTTGATTTAAATAGTCCTCAGAGCTTGGGCAATCCTTCAAAGGAAGAAGTGATTCAGTGCAGCTCTGTGAAAATATTTCTGATGTTTCTCCAGTAGACTTTATGCTGCTTGTGGAGTCATTTGCATTGATTTCTTCAATGCTCTTATTTGCAGATACCCGCATGATCATATATACATAAGTCCAAATATAAATTGATCCTATCTGTATATCAAAATATGAAATTAACAAGAAAATGATTGAAGTGAATTGAAGCCCGGCCACATAAAAATAGAGCAGTAGGGTACGACATAGTAAAGCAGTTCAATTGATGCCTATGATTTCTCAGAAAAAAGTTCATTCATGAGGTGGCCCATTATTTAAACCATATATACAGATCAAGTAACAGGTGGATATGTTCGATCTGGGCTTGCATGCATGTCAAACACATGGTAAGAATGCACGTACAATTATCAACCTTTATTCATTTTTGGCAATTTAATTTAGATCCATACCGCCATAGAAGCTGAAGCATAAGCATCTCCATATGAAGTGCAGACTGTTGAGTCCCCAAATGGACTATTTTTCTCCTTACAGACCGCTGGGATTAAAATGAGCATCAAGTTCCCCAAATTTCCTGTGCACAGTGCATGCCGACCCCGACCCCCAAAACCCCAAAGAAAAACACACAAAAAAGTGATTGACAAGTTGAGATCCTATTTTTTAAATAAAAATGGTGCATATGAGATGGAGGGTGCTAGAATATTGTGAACACAAATAGAATCCACAGCAATGGACTTGGTAAAAGGTATTAGATGATGCGCGCAGTACGCACTGCAGCATCTTGAGATGTTGTCATTCAATATATTCCTAGCCTGCTGGATTAATGCCAATTAATTATTTAAGTATATCGATCTCCATATATCACCTTTTATATAAAATTTGACAGAGGCTGAATCCCAATTAATGATGGATTGATGGATGCATATATATATATATGATGATGATGACTTGAAAAGTTGTAAAGAGAAAGACCTGCAGCACAGGAACCAATGACAAGGCTTTGAAGATGGGGGGGAGTAGCTGTGATTTTTATAAGTATCCATCCAAGTGCAGAACCAATAATAAATGTGATGAGAATATTCAGTGGCATGAACCACCTGCACATTAAACCGGCCAAAGGTAGGTTATAAGCGAAACATACAAATTAGGAAATTGAATTTAAAAATGAATGGAAACAAGTTCATGATCAGGGAGGTGGAGTAATAATTGATGGATACATGGAAAAGTGAAGTGATGGAATCATTACGTACATCTCAGCCAAAGTAGTAAGCGTAATTGTTTCGGCAAGGTAGCTACCCACCATTGAAGGACTGAACACATAAAATACAATCTGCATATATGTTGAGAAACAATTAATTAATTCATATATATATATATATAGAGAGAGAGAGAGAGAGAGAGAGAGAGAGAGATCGAAAACACATGCATAAACACATATATCGGATATCTAGAGCTAATGTACGTAACCCGAAATTCTGCCGTTTGTAGGAGGCTGCTTTTAATTTATTTGCAAATATGAGGTTGAAATAATTATTTCATATACTCTATCAATATTTAACAAGTCATCAAAAAAAATACTATACAACCAGAAACTTTAACCCGAAATTAAAAACCATCATGATGTGTCATGCTTTGAGTTGCTCAAAGCATGACACATCATGATGGTTTTTAATTTCGGGTTAAAGTTTCTGATTGTATAGTATTTTTATAGCATGACACATTAGGGTGGTTTTTAATTTCGGGTTAAAGTTTCTAGTTGTATACTTGTATAGCATTTTTGAATCATCAAAGTTAAGTTAAGTTACACGTACACTGTACCATTCCACATGATTTGGAAACATATATATTCCAATTATATATTGGACCATATATGCATGCAGTAAAGCAACTGATCGATTGAGCAAAACTAAAGTCAATACAAGTTCCGGCCACTAAAACTCAGCTGCACTTACTACATACAATTGCCAAACCCCGGCATCGCGCGCCAAAAGAGCATTTTTTTAAATTTTCCCACTACCACTGTTTGGCAAATCCCAATGGTACTAGGCTAGGCAGTTATCTAACTAGCTAGAGATCTGTTTAATTTCTTGAGTTTAAATACCCACGTACATATCTATTTAATTTCCAATGGTACTTGACAGTAGGCACTACTATACATACATTTGTCAAATAAACGCGCGGGACCACTAGCATATATGTATTGGTCTAATAATTAAAATAATATTTCTGTTGTGAACTAATTAATGATCGAGGGGTAAACTTTATTTAATGTTTTGAACACAAAAATTAAAAATTGAGGAGGAAGATATTGATATATAAACTTACATTATTCAAACTCTGACGTGCCTGTGGGCCCAAGAGATTTACACGATCGATAGCCAGAAATAAGCCAACCGCTATAAGCAACAGTAGTTTTAGAACTGGCATCAATGCCACGACGAACAGATCCAAGAATTCCATTATATTCCCAATCTCGATATATCGATCTAATTAACAAATTAAAGACACACATTCCAGTAAGTCCCACACAATTAAGATCTTCTATTACTGCTTTTAATTTACACATGCGCGCACATGCCCGGCCCTAGCCTAAAGCTGCTAAAGCAGCTGCTTTAAGCCCTCAATTTGAAGTCCAAAAAAGGCCCCTTAATTTTAAGCTCATACAATAGGGCCAATAGCCAAAAATTAGACCACTCAATTAAGCCCAAACAAAAAGTCATTTAAGCCCAAAAATAGACCACAAATTAGACCCACTCCCTTTTAAGCCAATCACTGATTTCAAGCCCAAATAAAAGGCCACATATTACTAAAGGGAGGGGATGTTGACACACCCTTGAATTATAAGCCCACCCCCCTCCAATTTTGATTTTTTACCGTTTTATGAAAAAATACATTGTTTTTAAGAAAACTAGCCGCGCAATCCACTAGAAAACATCATTTTGAACAACTTTGTAGAAGAAAGTTTTTCCAAAATCTATCATTTAAGCGGACTTTTTGGCATTTTTTACGAAATATTTTGTAAAAATAATAAATGGTCAAAAAAGTCTACTTAAATGATAGATTTTGGAAAAACTTTCTTCTACAAAGTTGTTCAAAATGATGTTTTCTAGTGGACCACGCGGCTAGTTTTCTTAAAAACAATGTATTTTTTCATAAAACGGTAAAAAATCAAAATTGGAGGGGGTGGACTTATAATTCAAGGGTGTGTCAACATCCGCTCTCATTACTAAATTACACTTTACCTTTCCCACAACAGTCAACACCTTCCAAGCTTCCATTGTGCTATAGAATCTCATGACTCTCCTTTCCCGGTCCCCACTTCCTCTCACGGCCCCCACGACTTTTGCATTCGTCCCATACTCCCATTCTCTCTCTTCCCCAAAAAAAAAAAACACAACGCACTAGCAAAGTAGCAGACTTGCATTGTTGCAAACTTGCACAATGGATTAGTGGATCCGCCCTCTCTCTCTCTCTTACGTATTTATAATCTCTCCTTCTTCTTTTTTTCTCTCTTTTGAATCTCATTAATCCTATTATCACTGTTATTATTGATTTATTATGAGATTTTTTTTTTTTAGATAATCATTAGGGTTGTTTTTTTTTATTGTATAAATTTATTATGGTCACTTATTGTGAGATTTGGATTTTTGATTTAGGGTTTTAAGTTTAGGGCTTTTGGCTTACTTAATGATAATATGAATTTATTATTGTTATTTACTTGTTGTGATATTAGGATTTTTTATTTAGGTTTTTATTTTAGGGCTTTTAATTTGGGAATTAAATTAAAATTTTAGGATTTTTTTTTAGTAAACAAAGAAGACAATTTATTTGATTTTATTATTTTTTTATTGTAGGATTCATCATTTGGTCATATAAGTCATGCCTCTTAAAAGAAAATATGAGCCAATTGAAAATCCTATTCTATTTAGCTATTTTCTCTGCTATAATATGTTGTAATAGATATTGTTTTATAAGAAACTAAAATCTCTAACGTAGTAGTAATTAAGATACAAAATTTCTTTAGAGTTTACATGTAGAAGAGCCCCCTTTTAGATAGCCGCTTCAAGCCACCCAAAGCCCAAGGCAGGCCCTGTGCGCGCAGTAAGCTAGTTTATGTGTTAGAATTAATGTAAAATCAGTTTAATTTCCAACTAATTGCAAGATCTGATCGCGTATATCCTATCGATCTGAATATGTCGCTATATATATATATATATATATATATATATATATATATATATATATATTTAATTCATCCAAATTAAGATTAATGTGCTTCATACGATCTTTTCATAATTTAATTCATTTGTGCTTCAAGCCCACCACCTTGCCAGTTCAAAATTAATTAAACACGTTCTCGATCTAGGATGATGGAATTGCTTACTAATTAGATCGACAGACATACATACATACATATTAGAGATGCTAATATAATTAGATGCCTCATTAAATTGTAACTTAAAATCATAATTTTTTACAGTGTTAATTTTTCAAAACTAACATTGGATCACAAAGATTTTTGGCATGCTTGACATGCATACATAAAAAGACTATATAATCCAACGGTCTATTTCTCAAAATATGTTCTACAACTGTTGTACCAAAGTATATATAGTAGCATCTCCATAATATATATATATATAACATGTCTAATACATTTGTTTCAAAACTTTCGGCAAAGCAAAGCATATATAATTCCCGTTAACAAGCCCGGCGGAATAATTTATCAATAATAGCTAGGTAGATATGATGGAAAAGATGAAAATGTTGTGCAGGTTACCTCAAAAGATTGCAGAAATATATATATATATATATGGAGGGAGAGAAGAAAAAATGGATTGTCAATATATATATATATATATGCTAGCTTCTTCCTAAGGAAATTTCCCTTGCGAATCTGGTGAAAGTAATATTCCAAAATGAGAACATGTAAGAGCGAGAGAGAAGAGGAAATGACCTGACCAGCTCACTGAACCCCGCGAAATTTATAGCTCAGAATCCCTGGATGTCCGTTTCTTTGCTAGTCCTCAGAACATACAGAATTAAACTTCTGTATACCCTCATCATAAAACGTACCTCTCGATCGATCAGCTCTTGTATTCTTTTCTTTGTTTAAAAAAAAAAAAATGATTAAAATAGATAGAGAGTGATGAATTTCTCCACTACACAGCAGATTTATGGAATGAAATTTATAGCAAGCTAGAAACAAAATAAGTAATAGTGCATGAGCTAAAAATAAATAAAAAACTGAAGGAAGATTAGTTGGACGTGAGGAAGAAAGTATAATTTTGTAGCAAGAAGAAAAGATATTTTGGGTTGAACATTAATAGCTTAATTTTTGGCAGTGGAGAATAGAATAGTGAATAGTAGGGTGGGGTGAGGATATAAATGGGAAATTAATTAAAGCAAGTGAAACTGTAGAGGAGCAAACTGTGTGTGACACAGTCCATTAGGGAAAGAAGAGTGAGTGTACGTGTTTATCTAACTGTCAATCGTCTAAGCAGGACTAGTAGGGCAGGCCGGGGACACACCATGGTGCATCCATGCACTTCCAAACACTTGATTATTATATTCATGAATTACGTTCAAAATTTGCTTTCTCTTTGTGTGTTTGTCTCTATCTATAATCCATCCAGAGCAAAGGAAGTAAGTTTCGTAGGAATCATTCGTTCTTTTCTTCGTATTTGAAATTTTCTATCCCCATATATAAAACTGACTGTGAAAAAAACTGATATTTTATCATTCTTTAAATGTCAGTTTTTTTCACAGACAGTTTTCTCATAAACCAACCGTTGGATCGCTGTGATTTTTGGTAGACATGACATACGTAACAGGAGTATCTAATCTAACGGTCGATTTTTCAAAATACTTGTCCTAACTATCCCAAAAAAGAGTGGATCGTATTTATCCAAATGGAGACTGGACCCCATGGATCACACACACATATATATATGGATGACATGAAATTTCAGTTCTAGGTAGCTAGATAGACAGAGTCACAGAGACATGCCAGAGTTCCCATCTGGCCGCGGGACTGGAACTTAGCATAAATCCTTTATTTGTATGCTTCACCTTTCTCCTACCCACTGCACACTATTCGCGTCTATTCACTCATCAAAATTTTTAAATCATCTTACGCGACAAAATATAATAGAATCTCCATCTTTCACCCATACGTACACAGTTACCTAATTAATTTCCTTATCTTCTTTCATATATCACTTCAAATGGGCATCATCCGTGCGTACCTACCATATTCAATTCCCACGTGCTTCAATTCTCGATCATATGGCTAGCTTGTTCGTGTACCCCTTTTACAGTTTTACTTTTACTTTTACTTTGTTAAAAAGCATGGAAGAGTGTAATTAATATAATTTGTGGGGAAGCGTTTAACCAACCTCACTTGCATGCAATCAACCAATTAACCATTAATGATTTGATGCCAACTTAATTTGTAATTACATTCAATTGTACATTTATGGATCTAAAATTTAACTTAGTGGTGGTGGATGGCGGGATCAACATTTGTTTATATTTTTAAAATTTGTTTGCTGTACGTAGTTAGATACGGAGTAGTAAGCAGTAGTAGCGGGATTATACGGATATAGCCCTTGTGAAAGTCTTGCCGTCACACGTACA
Organism: Hamamelis virginiana; assembly: GCA_017140935.1. Taxonomy (NCBI): domain Eukaryota; kingdom Viridiplantae; phylum Streptophyta; class Magnoliopsida; order Saxifragales; family Hamamelidaceae; genus Hamamelis; species Hamamelis virginiana. Next base: position 147,196 of record JAESVK010000920.1, on the reverse strand, counting down.
ATTAATTACTTCTTTCAGAATGGACCTGCTTCCAATTAATATTGATATTGGAATGATATGATGCATGAAAGGGTACTTTTCCCTCTTCCTCTAGCCGCCTACTCGATCATTTAATTTCAAAGCAAAGCAATTAAGGAAGCCTGTGTTTTTTCTCCCATCAAATTAAATGATGATGGAGTCCTAATCCTAATTAATAAAATGCATGCATGCATGCATGTTTAAAATTAATTAATTTATAAAATTCTTAATTAGAAGCTATATAGATGGACTGGTGGTTTGAACCTAATAAAGCCGGTAGATGTCTTACGGTATCCCTATCCCCATGGGCCAGGGCGAAGTACTCCTCGGGAACATGTATTTGTGATCCTTAACCTTATCGGCCCCACACAGTACCTCTCTCTTCCGTCTCATGAACGCAACTTCCTTCGCATTCAATCATTGAATCTGATCCTGATTCATGAGTTATGGCCCTATATATATAAGTTAGAAAAAGGACTTAATTTTATATCTCACAAAGTGTTGGAATGGCAGGTAAGTTTGTGTCCACTCTAATAAAATTCTTATGGTTGATCTAATCTTATGGTGAGATCAAACCAGGTCTGAAATGGCTGCTTCTTGGAGTGGAGGCAACCAAATTTGATTTAATCCTCTACGATGGATGCCAAAACAAAACCAAAAAAAAAAGGGGGGGGGACGGAAAACTTACTTACAAAAGCTGCTGCTTTATTTTGTTTTTGGTTATGGAATGCAAAATGGTGGAATCGTGGGAGATTATTATAGGGGCTAATACTCACCTTGGGTGCAATTAATATTAGATGACGGGGAAAAGTATGGGAGTTTTCAAGGCTCCCCTTGGCCCACTTCAACTTACGGTTTCTGAGCTACCTGTCCTTAAACTAGGCTACGTTCTCCCCGCTAGAAACTCAATAATAGGACTCCCATCAATATAACTTAAGGGTTAAATCATTTGGACTGGAAACACATTTTCTCCAAATTAATATTACTATAATAAAAGTCTACTTAATTGTGCAGTCTTGCTAGCTCTAGCGAGCTTCATTCATTGTGTGCAAAGAAGCCACTAATATTACTGAATGCTGCACCAATGGAATACACAAACGTGATTATCCAAGGTCTCCTTAATTTGCTCATAAATATGTTTCTGTTAATTAGGTTAGTATTACAATTCAAAAGAATGATGAATCCGTCATCCATTTCATAAATATGTTTGTGTTAAGTTACTATTACTATTCAAAGAGACTTATAATTAATGTACCAAAAATAAATTTTACTATACACTGCCCTGTATGAACCTTAACACAGTATTCCACATTTGAAGAGAGCAGCAGCTCGAAGGGGAGGGAGGATACACAATAAAATAAAATAAAATAAACCCTATTACAACAATAAATAATACACACAACAAAATTAGGAGCAAACATTTGCACACAACAAAAAAATGATATGAAATTTGAATTTATTTAACAGGTGATGGTGCTCTTCAGGAAGCTGGCACCATTGATGCCAAGTCCAACTCTTCATCAGAATCAATCACATCCTCGTAATCATAGTACGGATTTACCTGCCACAGATATTGCATCTAGTAAAATGCATATTCCTTATTTAATTATTTATTTTATTTTAGCTTAAGAATTGAACACCATGACCACACCCCTCTGTTTTAGATGCTATGCCTGCACCACTATACTACAACAACTTGAGCAAAATGAAAATGTTTTTACGAAAAATATTTTATTTCTATAGGAAGAATGTTCACATGGAAACTAAATATACATATATATACATATACCCCATTAATATGCTATATGCATGCAAGCTCCTCAGTCAAGCGCTCTGCCCCAAATATCTCTCAAATGGATGATAGGGTAGTTTGCCGTTTCAGCTATTTTCAGGTAACATTATCATCCAATAAAACCCAGAAATTTATTTCCACTCCCCCCATATCTATATATGAATAGGATCCCATACCTCGGGTCTTGGTGTTATTGCCTCATAACTATGGAACCTTGGAGTATCAAAATCAGGGGGTTCCAGAATAATATATGCTCCTTTATTTTTGTACCTCTCCTCTGTTGCCTGCATGATAGACAAAACAATTGTTACCACTAATTACTGAACATATAAAGGTGAAACTAATTTATTTTCTTTCGTAGCAAAAGATGCGATGTTACTTCAAAGAACACGTGTGGAAACAAATAACTGAAATCCATTATTTCCCATTAGTTTCTTCTGTACAGGTCTCCCTCTTTTTGATAATCCAAATTAAACCCCAATAAATAAAAATTAGCAAGAGTTTCACTTGAAGTCCCTTTGCGCCACAGGTTCACTAAATCCAATAATGTGCAATCCTCGGTATTTTCGTCTTTTATGGAAAGAGAAGGGTATATAAGTTGATAAATTTCGAGATGTAGGATGTAGAAAACTAGCAGAGTCTGTCGCTAAAGCTTTTCCAGAGCATTCAATGTGGCAGAGTGGGTTCATTTATAACGGGATCTCCAAACAAGTAATAAATGGTTTTCAAGTATATGCCAAATCTTGGTAGGAAATTTATTCATTTATCAAAAGCTCATCTAAAAGTACAACCACATTTGCCTCAATTGCATTTACACAGGTAGATGCAACTTATTTCAAAAGCTCAGATTGCATATTAGAGGATATTTTAATCAATTCAAAATGATCGTTCCAATCCTGGTCAAGATTATTATTCTAATCCATTCAGTAATATAATCAAGAAAAATGGAAGCAAATTCCAACATTACATATGGAAACTCAACAGAAAGGTCTACAAAATCAAATCATCCCCAAGAATGCTAATGATCCCGCCAATGAAATTTCCACATGGGACTCTACACTGAGCTATATGGAGAAGGAATATGAAAAGTTAAAAGATAATGTTGAAATAAAGATTAGAGAAGGAACATATAAACTGTTAGAAGTTGCAAAAGTATTCAAATAGCAGCATTAAACAATAACTATTGCAGCAAAAGAAAACAAGAAATATAAAAGAGATGCAAAACCTGAAACTGTGGGTAGTCCGGAGCACTGAACAAAGTAATTAACTTCCCAGACTCTACAACATGATCTATGGTGTACCCTTCATCCATTCCCGAAAGACCAGGCCTCTTTTCCCTGGCATCAGGGCCTTCATGCGATCTAATTATTAACTGTGGCAATACAATAGACAATAACCCCAACATCAACACCACAATTCTCAAGACCAACTAGTTCTTATTACTAAGATTAACAAATGAACAAAAACAAGAAAAAGAAAATAAGCCATAAGATAGTTTTCGCATATGGATTTATGACACTGATATTATATCTAACAACAATTATATCTGCTTAGAAAAACTTTCAAGTTCTTCTTTTGTAAAGCAAGAGATTTAAACAAAATGCAACGATCATCTTAAACCCTTTGCAGATGATAAACCATCTGATTGTTTCCGAGAAGGCACTCCATATTTACCCGCGACCTTATGTGCGTGTTAAAAAGTAAGCTCTAAATTCTCATACTTGTAACTATCATAGAGCTAATAAGCATTTATCGTCCACCTTATTTCAAGGAAAGGCAATTTTTGTCTGGCCCATGTGCTTGATTTTGTTTGACCCAGAAAAGTCAGGTTCATCAAAAATATTTGTCCCTTGTTAAAGTTCAGACCAGGTCTCAATGTGGCGGTCACGGGATTGTCCAACCAGAGAAACAGAGAATAAACAAAACAAAACAAAACAAATACAAATACAAAAACAAACAAACAAAAAAAAAATAAAAAAATCCCTTCTAAATATACAGGTTCGAACCAGGTTCAGACATGGTGAATAACTGTGAGACCAATCAATAGTCAGCCTCTCACTTGACTGAAATTATTTTATTGCTAAGAAAAAATATAATTAAATCTAATACTCATTCATGTGATTTCATTTCATAGCCTTAAAATCAAACATAGATGATCATGCATATAAACATTAAATTAAGTAATTAACTAAGAATAGATCAAGGAAATTTTACAAAGCTGATAACAAGGAAAATGAAACTCTAAAACATTCGATAATCAACTTGTTCATTCTATTTGTGTGTGTAATTCTTAAATTATAAAGACAGTAATTAATAAGAGGCTAATATTTCTAACTAAACAGATGCAGACAAGAGAAAACAATTTCTCATGATGAATAATATCACTATAACAAGGAAAATTGCATTTTCCCCTTCAGCAAATATAGATCAATTTCTCTCAAGCTTGTTAAACTAAAAGTTACCATAAAGCACATTTAGAGCAACTGTCCAAATAATTGTCCAACATTATGCCAATGATAAGAGATAGTACAATACAAAAATATCGGTCTGAAATAGAAAATTTGGATCTATGACATCACCTTTAAATTAAACTTCTTTAAGAAATCCTCAGTGCAGTCAGGACCCCACAATAAACCGATGCCTCTTTCTTTATTTGGAGAAAGACCAGGACTCATTGATGGATCTGACCAAAGCACATCACCGGGAATCAAGTTCAAGCCTTCCCATGGAGGATCGAGAACTGATCTTCTAGCTTTGGATAATTCCTCCAAAGAACCGAGAGATAAAGAGTTCACTTCAGGGTTAGAGATTATCCTACGATTCTTCTTCCCTTTGGATCTCTTTGATGGGGTGACAGTTACGCTGCGAAAAAGCCCTCCATGCGCTGTATAAACACGCCCTGCAATGATAGAGGCCAAAGGTAGCCCTTCAAAGCATCCGAGACATTTCCGGTAGACATGTTTCCCCTTATCTCCATACTTTGTCATAACTTCCTTTTCAAAGCCATACACAGATGTACAATACTTTGATTCGTGATTTCCTCGAAGTAGGTATACTCGATGTGGCATAAAAACCTATCAAAAATGTCATTCCAATAAAATATATAGACTACCATAAATAAATACAAAGTTTTAATTCAAAACAACCAGATCGCATCCAGAATACACAGAAACCAATTGGTTATTTTCCAATAATAAAAAATAAAAAATTAGGCCCTATTTGGTCACATTGGCAATTTTTCTTGTTTTTAAAAACTATAAACAAACCAGTGATTTCATTTATTTATTTATTGATTTCTGTTGCTTGAAAACAAGACACATATTTGGCACTCACACCCTGCATTGTAAACAGTAGAAAACACTAACAGTGAAATCACGTTTGGATGAGTGCATTGATTTCCATGAATTGATGGAGTTACTCCAGTGATGGTGGTGAAAAGGCAATTGTGATGATTGTAGCGAGGTGGTGGTTGCATTGGCAGTTGTGATGGTGTAGCGGCAACAGCGGTGGCAACGGCAGCAGTAGTAGTATTGGAGTTGTGGGGGTGGTGGGGGTGGGAATGGGTGCGTTGATTATGGTCTGGCAGTAGCAATGTCAATCTACACAATTGTGCCATGTCAACTCTCCAATTGTGTTTTTGTTTTATACTTCATTTGAAAATAAAATAAATGAGATAAGGATATATTTTCCCCCTTTAATCTTCCATGAGCTACACATCTAAAGCCATAACGCTCAAACGAGGAATTGCATAGAGTTCGAAATTGCATAGATTTAAAAGTTAAACAAACATGATCTGAAAGATTCTTACACGAAAAATATATTTGAATTGAAAATAAATATAAAAAATAATAATAATAAACTTTCCCTGTCCAAAACTCACTAAAGTGAAGTATTGAATTCAAAGAAGAAAGGTGAATTTATATAGATAAGGAAGCAGGTACAAAAGTGATACCTTCCAGGCCAACAGGAGGAGAAACGTCTCGAGACCCCAAGCCCCTCTATCGACATAATCGCCGTTGAAGACAAAAAAGCGGTTTTGAGAGGGGAAACCAGCGTGGCGCAAGAGAAATAAGACATCGTGCAGCTGGCCATGAACGTCTCCCACAACCACAACGCTAGTATCGACACCGCAAGCGTCAACAGTGACGCAATTAGCTTCTTTATGGAGGATCTTCGAAGCGGAGAGAACGAGAGCATCGAAGACTGGAACGGGGAGGACAGAGGGGAAATGGGAGGGAGGGACATTTCTGGAAGACCATTCGAAGAGAGAGATGAGATCAAGGATCCAATCTAAGCTTAAAATTCCATTGGAAGGCCAGGAGAGAGGGATCGGAGCAGGTGGTGATGGTGTTTGATTATCGATTGCGGCGGTGGTGGTGGTGGTGGTGGGATTGGATTCATCATGTGATGAGGCGAGAGAGGAGTGTTGAGCATCAGCAGGTGGAGAGTTGGGATTTGGATTCGCAGGAGAATCCCCGGTAGAAGTAACAGTCGAAATGGTTGTTGAAGAATTTGACGGGGATAACATAATTCTTATTCTGTCGACTGTTTCTGATTCTTTTGGAAACCCTAACAAGAATTTATTTTTAAGGCGTCACAGAACTATGAACGCTTTAACCAACGAGAAAGCAAAAAATATAAACAATGAAAAATGAAACAAATGGTGACTCCTAACATCTAACCTCAAAAATAAAGGAAACATACTATGCTAAATTAATGGACAATTTTCATGAATAATTCTAAGTTTTCAAAATATTATAGCTACGAACCCAATCCAAAACATATTACGAAAATATTTTTTTAGGACATAAATACTCTCCACTCATATGGTTATTTACAATTTGACCATTGAAATGGTCAAAATTTGATACGGATGAATTAAAAAAAATTGAAGAATCCTCAATAATCAACACAATCTCCAAATTTGGGGATTGGGGATTGTGTATAAATTTAAGATTTGGAACATTGAATGACATGCATGATGTGACATATCGAAATTAGGGATTATTAGACCAACTCCAAGGGCATTCGCCACATGCCCTCCTTCGCCAGTTTGGTGAGTCATCTACTGAATTTGCTTTCTAAGGGGCTCACCACATGCCTCGCTAATTTGGGTTTCTAGCCAAGAGGCTCGCCAAGTATGGCGAGTGCTGATGCCTCTCCAAACGGCTGAATATTATTATAATAATAGCCAACGGTCCAAAAGCATATTTTAAAAAATGTGATTAAGTCAGAATTTGAAACGGTCATTTTTTTTTTAAACAGTCATTTTTTGTTAAACGGTTAACTTCACCCCTATAAATACCATCACATTTCATCAAAATTTTGTCACCCAAATTTTAAAGACTTCAAACTCCAACCATCGTAAAGTCCACATCAAAGGTACTTTTGTTTAATTTATTATTATTTAAATTTTAAAATAAATCCGTTAAAATATAGCAGTTTGAATATATCCGTTAAATATAACCGTTAAAAAAATTTAATTGTTTAAGTCAAATTTTAAAAAAATAATAAAATATTCTATGATTAGCTAAAATAAGAAGCATAGTTGGAGTAGGTAGTGTAAAAGTGGTTCGCTAAAATAACTTTTAGCTGAAATAGGAAGCCATTTACCTAAATTTTAGGAAGCATGGGAATTGTGTATAAATTTGAGGATTGGAGATTGTGTTTTATTTTGGGGATTATGTGTACACATGGGGATACTGTGCAAATATGGGTATTGAGGATTTTGTGATAAATTGGGTATTCCGTCAGCAATTGGGTATTGGGGACTTTGTAAAAGACTGAGAATTGCTTATAAAATTGGGGATTACGTGTTAAATTGGGGATTATGTGTAATAATTTTTGTAATTAAAAATTCGGGGGACATTGAATGACCAGCATTAAAAGTTGGCGTGACATAAAGTGGATTAGGGATTCTTAACAATATTGGTAATTATCAGATAAATTGGGGATTGAGGATTCTGTTGGGGATTATACATAAAATTAGGGGTGTGCGTGGGTCGGGTGAGGGCGGGTGGAGGGTAAAACCGCCAACCAACCCACCCTTAGCGGATGGCTAATGTAGCTCAATAACAGGCAAATTGATTAAATATATGGCGGATTTCAACCGGCGTGTTGGGCTGATTGAGTGGGTGAAGCATTACTATTTTTTTTTTATATAAATACCTAAAGTTCTTAAAACCTTTTTAACAAGCAAAAACACCTCAAATTCGTATATAATAATGCAATATTGTGTTATTTAGTAATTAAATTATAATCCAAACAATTCTTCCAATAGTAATAAACTAAATTGTCAAAATAAATTACCCTACAACAATAGAAGCTACTAACTAGATACATAATAATAAAGGTTTATTATTATTAAAAAATCTTACAAACTAACATATGGTTTCACATTCAAAATTGAAAGAATATCAAATCAAATAAGTGCATATTCAAACTATCATAACAAACATCTCTAAAGAAATAAAAAAACACTAACTTGCATGCATATCCAATTAAGAGAAAATATAATGTAGAAATGAAATTTATTTTATATAAATATATTATTTATTTATATATAATTATTTGGCTGGTGGTGGCGGGTTTAGGGCGGGTTGTTACATCTATACCCGCCAACTGACCCAACTCGCCAAAAATTCATCAAATCCACCAAATCCAAGCCGCCTAACTATTGTAACAGCGGATTGCAGATGGGGTCGAGGTGGGTGGGGTCGGGTCCGGCGGGTTGGGCGGGTTTTTGCACACCCCTACATAAAATTGGGGATCCTGTACAAATTGGTCAAACTTCAATTTTAAGGGTAATTTCGTCCAAAAAAAGTGCAACAGGTGTATAGCCGTAATATGTTTTGGATCGGGTTCGTAGCTTTAATATTTTTGAAACTTAGGATTATTCCTGGAAATTGCCCTAAATTAATTAAATAGAATTAAGTATTAGATTTTTTAAATTTAAAATAAAATTTTACCGCAATATTCCAATAATTTAAAAAAACTGTCAACATAAATCCACCTTTTGAAAAATGGTGATTCTATTTCCACCCACTCATATTGCTAGATGCAACCACCAATTAATAAAATAAAATAAAAATATTTCTATTGTACTCACATGTAAATTTACTATTAAGAGTAATATTAGATAAATAAAATAAATTAAAATAAATCATATTACTTTTTGCAGCCACCTTCTTCTTTTTATATTCATATCTTTTCCATAAACCCTAATTTTAAAAACCTTAACACTCACATATAACTTTATTAAAACTCTTAACAAAAAATTATTTATTGATTAATAGATAATGAAGTGGTCATGTGGGATGATTCTAACAATGAAAATGTACATTTTTTTTAAAGTATGATTCACTTTTTTGAAGTTGTTTTAATTTCAAGTTCGTGCTTTTGTTCAACCCTAGGATATTGAAGATCGGTCAATCTTCAGATAGGGGTAGTTGAGTTTAGTTATCGCAACCGAACATATAAAAATGCTCAGTAAGGATTGTTAAATATTACATAATGTTCAGTCACCCTAACCGAACATATACAAATGTTTAACAGTGGATGTTGAACATTACAGAATGTTTAGTAGACACTTGTAGAATATCATCCTATTTTCAACAATCGTCAGCCGAATATATTGGAATATTTAGCCCATTAAATTTGAACATATTATAGAATAGTTGATCTGCTTTCTCTTCATGGAGTGAAAAAAATAAACTTATTTGTGGGATGAATGACGGAATGATTATATTACTCTCTTCGTGGAGTGGATAAAACAAACTACTATTTAGATGGAAATTTAAAAATATATATATATTGGGCTTTTTGGTACTAGGTATGGTGGTAAAATTAGCCCAAACTCATTAACCCGCCCAAACCCATTTAGTTAAGTGGGTATGGGTTGGTACATTTTAATAAATTGGGTCACCCAATTAAACCAATTTATAATTGGGTTGGTTATGGGTAACCCATGGGCACCCATTGGCTACCTAACTAATTAAATCCATTTATATAATTTTTGTTCTTAGGTTTGTGACATATACCCATTTAATTAGTACCATGTCCCCATGCCCATATATTATGGGTCGACCCGGCCCATCAACCCATATATCATGGATCGATTTTTTTTTTTTTTTTTTAAATGCATATACATGCCAACAAAAAAAACTTAAAATAAAATTACCGCATTTAACACAAAATATAACATGTCATATATATACAAATCTCGTTCAAGATCCATCACTTCATGTGTCGACCCGACCTGACCCACCAACCAATATATCATGGGTCAACCCAACAACAAAATTTAACATGTCAAAAAATCTTCAATTTTATATATTTTGACATTCTGTGTTTCTGTAGGGTCAGTTGCAGAATATATTTTAAAAAATCGACCGTTGAATAAAATACTCATTTTATGAATGTCATGCCTACCAAAAATCAGGATGATCTAACGGTTGGTTTTTGAAAAGAAATGATTGCAATATTGTGACATTTTGAATAACTGTAAGAACGCAATTTTTGTTGAAAATTTAAATATGACATATTAAATTTTGTTGTTAAATGTGGCAATTTTATTTTATTTTATTTTGTTGGCGTGTATATGCGTTTAAGGAAAAAAAAGAAAAGAAAAGGGTCGACCCATGATATATGGGTTGGTGGGTCGGGTCGGGTCGACTCATGAAGATAGATCTTGAACGAGATTTATATATATATAACATGTTAAATTTTGTTGTTAAATGCGGCAATTTTATTTTATTTTAAATTTTTTTTGTTGGCATGCATATGCGTTAAATTTTTTAAAAAGAAATAATAATAATTTTTTTTAAAGGTCGACCCATGATATATGGGTTCGCAGGCCGGGTTGGGGCATGATATATGGGTATGAGTCTAAATAAGTCAAAACACGTTACCTTAAATGGGTCATGTACATTTTGTGGCCCAACCCAAACCCACCAATTTGCCACCCCTAGTATTAGGTGGGTGTAAAATAGAAACTTATATTTTAGGATTGGTTCAGTTTGAGTTAATTTGGGTATTATAAAAGGTGTAGGTAGCAAAAATTACATTTTAAATCTTTATCGGTGGGCGTAGGTAGCAAGTGGGTGCCATTAGCAATATGGGTGGATTGCAATAGAATCACCATTTGAAAAATTATTAAAACATTTTTTTACCCACAATGCCCTTCAAATGATAAAATTCCCACATTTATATTGAATCCATAATTTTGTGAAGTGTCCTCAATTCCCGTTGCATGTAACCCCTAATGTTTAAATTTTTTTCCAATTTTATAATGTCAAATCTTAATGATGCCACCATGTCAAATCTTGAATAGTCAAATCATGCCTAAATATAACAAGTTTTTTTAAACTAAATGGAAATTGGGAATTCTTAATAGATTTTGGGGATTATGAACAAAAATATGTATTGGGGATTTGAGTCTGATTTTACTGCTAAAGGGCAAATATCAAGTATCTTGTTAAGGCCTTCAAGATCACGACACGTTATCACTCTTCATGATTCAATGATTCACATAATTTACTTAAAAAAAATATATTTTCAAGAATATTTCTTTCTCAAAATTTTGAATTTACCTTAATTGATGTGGATTGTGAAAAGTGATGATGTGTCGCGATCTTGAAGGCCTTAGCAGTGTACTTGATTTATTTATTTTTTCCCTTAGCAACAAAACCAAACTTTGGGGATTTTGAGTTGTTTTGGGTATTATGACTTGAATGTGAATTGGGGATCATGAGAAAAATTGGGGATTATGTATAAAATTGGATATTATTAAGTATATTTTATATTTCAACAAATCTTCTTCGGACAAGTAAGGTGATGATTTGATGTTAAAAAGTAATACAATGATGATATATGTAGATCAATTTGGGAGATTGGGGATTGTTCTGAAAATTGGGGATGGTTCAAAAAATATGAGGATTGGGGATTGTTAGTAATATTTGGGATTATTCATAGTTATGGGATTATGTGTTATTTAGAAGATTCTTCAATAGTTTAGTAATTGGGATTCTTTAATATTTTGGGGATTACGTGTTTTCACAAATTCCAAAAAATTTAATGGTTGAAAAGGGTAAAAAAAAAATCAAAATTTGATATGGGAGGTTTATGTATGTAATTTTTCAAAGGGTGGGTTTATGTAGGTAAGTATTTTCAAACTATGGGAATATTGAGGTAAAATTCCCAATTTAATATGATAGATTAATGAATTTAAATTTTATTTATTTATCTTATTAATATATTTAAATAAATTTTATATGGAACACAAGTTGTAATTACTTAAAATAATAATAAAATTCTCAAGTCATATAGTGCTTGATAGATAAGTATAAGCAATAAAAGTAATTTTTGGTGTCCAAAATCACAACTTTCTGTTTGGATAAAAATAGAAAAGTAAATAGATTTTTTTTTTTTTTTTGATAAAGCATTTAGCCACCTGCTTTTAATATTCTAATTAAAATTTTAAATTAGAGTGCATGTGATTATTGTTATTATCATAAATTAATGTACTTGCATATACTTTGAAATGGAGGAGGTCCATGTCATTACATCAATAAATCATAACAAACCCAAATGGACCATTAAGTAGGCCAATAAGTCTTGGGTGATTGACAGACAGTAACACATGAAACATAGCATGCGAAACAACGAATAGGAAATGGGGTGGGGGTGGGGGTGTGGTGACCTATTGTTCGCAATTTAGGGAGCATGATGTGCTAGCCTGGCCTACTCCGTGGCCCCAATTATTTCATTCATACTCTCTGTGTCTGTGATATTAATGTGGCAATTTATTAAGTCTGATAGTTAAAAGCAATAATCCAAGAGATTAACGATCACTGGCGGGAGTAACAATAACGATGATCACGTACGTCTTATAAAACACAAATTTAATTTAGAATCTAACAGTATCCTGACTATCATCTATATATAGAGATTAGTTTAGTACAAGTTTTAATGAAAGTAGGCATAAGATATTCAATATCGTGCTAATTAGTATGGAGTATTTTAGTTTTAAATAATCATTTCTATATCATTATGAAAAATTTAATTGTGTGAATTGAATGCCATAATAAACTAGAGTCTAGGATTCTTCCAGTTCACTCATTTTACATGTAACACCCAACGAAATATGATCATTTCTTTTTATTTTGGGATGTCTCAAAATATGTGATCATCTTGATTTTTCAAATTAAAAATTAAAAAGAATTTTCCATTATATATTTTTTTTTAGGAGAATAATCATTTCTTTTAGAAGGGTAAAATTGAAACTTATAATAAAATCAAAATAATTAATATATTTATTAAACTGCATGTTAATAGGGACATAATAGGGACATAATTAAGGAGTAGTAATTAGTGGTATGTATCATATATGCAGTGTGGCCCAGTTCAGCAGAAGTGGGATTTGGTAGTAGTCTACTTTCATTGGTGCAGGCGTCTTGCTAGGTAGTTGGCACCTGGAGTATTTCTAGTTTCATTTGTTTTAGGGTTTAGGTACGATGTGTTAAAACTGCTTTCACTCCATGGCCTAGTCACCTACCCGCTTAATTTCAATGATCGATTAACTTCCAAATAACAATTCGGTGCTTAATTTCCCTAATAAAACACAGGCAGTTGATGACTATTTTAAGGATCTCTGGCCGAAAATATAAAGTCATTAAAAGCAATGGAATACAGAAAGCACCTAACGGGTAGATGCGCGCGCTAATGCACTGTAATTAATAATTATGCTAAGTCACCCTAGTTGAAAAATGACAATACATAAGTCAATTTTCTTAGACTCCCACCACCACAAAATTAATTCATATCCAACCTACTTCTATTAATGTAATCAACTAGCTTGTTGTTTTCCCACAGACGGGCGCGTTATCACTATACGTAATGAAGCAGCGGCTACCACTTAGGCAGGGTGCGCTTTGGAAATTTGAACAGAGACGTACGGACTTTCACCATCTCCTTTTTTGTTGGCTTTTCCCGGCGGCCGGGCCCTACCAATTATTCCAACATTTGTTTATTCTTTTTCACTACACTACTAATTGGTTTCTATTCTTTACCTTTAATTAATATTATATGGTGAATTCGTAAATGTAAATTCCGTCATATCCACGTTGTTCGAAATTTTCAATTCCTCCGCGTTCCGGTCCAAGAATCTCCAAATCCGTCATTTTCCTAGTTGTTTCCTTGTGCACCCATCATGACCTCACCTTCCCAAAAGTCATCCTTCGCCCTTATTTATTACTAGGATTTGATGACTGCGAGGACAGGGCGCAGCCCGCAGGAGAGAGATTGGCATTGTTTTCTGGTCTGAGTGCAAAAAAAATTAGGGAATTGAAGATGGGTGACATGAGCTACAACCGGGTGGGACGAAGATGCCCGGCAGGAAGCACGAGAGGTTTTCGGCTTAACCCAAAGAGATTTTCTGTTCAAAGGCTGCGCGCAAGGTTTTTGTACTTGTTCAGGCTCCTACATGGATGGAGACGTTCCTACGGTCATGCCCTGGAATCGCTCAAGAAAGGTATTAGATGCAGCAGCAGCAAGAGAAATATTAGAAGCAGCAGCAGCAGCAGGAGAAGATTAGTAGTGATGGAGGAGGAGGTACCAAACGTGCATATGCATGTGGGTGGAAGTAGTGGTTGTGGGTTAAGATCGTTTGCCCGCTCCAATTCTTTCTATTCGGAAGCCATTGCTGATTGCTTGGAGTTTATCAAGCGTTCCTCTCTTTCTGTGGATGATAACTCAATCGTCCAAAGATAAAACTTTATTTTCATCCAACAAGATTGCTCTCTGTACAGAGTACGCCCTATTATTAAATATTACTCCTAATTAGTGTTCCATTTTTCTTTTCTTCTCGTTTTGTTCTGTCTTGTTTAAATTTACTTCAATTCTCTGTTTAATTTGTAAGTCAGCTCCATCACCATTTATATACCCTTAACTCGTGTTGCCGTACAACAATATTATTTCTTCCAAGCTCCAGGCTCTAATCCCTATTACCCTCTCTCTCTCTCTGTTTTTCCTCCTGGGTTTTGGAGATACATGTTTCCATGCGATGAATTAATTGTCTGTAAAAAACAATGAGAAATATATATTGATGCAGTCTGTGTTTTATATATAAATATATATGTTTTTGGTGAGGAGATATGCTGGGTGGGATGTCAATCTTGGGAAGGTGCTTGGTTGGTATGAGCAGGGATTCAGAAAGATTTCTACAACCACCTAACACGATGCCATTATTTGACTAACCAAAAATTAGTAAAGACTAAAGAAGAAGAGAGGGAAGAGGACAGGACGGAAAAATGGAAAAAAAAAATTGTTCAAATATTCAATCCAAGGAACCATCATATTTTCAAACCTTTTTAAAGTTCACTTGTTATACGTCTCAATGATGATGCTCTCGCTTCTCCTTCCTTTTTAGATTTTTAATTTGAGAATATATATATATATATATGTATATATTAAAGGATACCTCCCATTCTCGCTAATCATTTTGATTTTTGATGCCTCCACTAATTGCTCCCTACTTTTCACCTAATCCATTTCCCATTAGAGTATTAGACTGTGGACTGTTCCAACCACGGACATTGTTGCTATTTTACTGGCCCAGTCTTGTCCCTATCTGTCCTCATTCCTATATGGCTATATCTCTAAAGGCCTAAGCTCTCCCTGTCATAAATTAATAATTAATTTAAGATTAATTGATTGCCCTATTACCAATACAAGAATTTGGTTGGAAGTCTCTTTGCTGCAATAGGTCTTTAAAGAGATTTTTCCCCGTCATATATCCTAATTAATTATTCTTTCATGTCTGAAGTCCTAAACTTCTAAAATTATTTTTATAAATAGCATATCTATCATTCTAACAAACTGATCATTTCATTAGATAAATTTTTTTTCTCTCATCTCCAATAAATCTCCCTCAATTAATTTCCTTTTTCTCTCTCCCCAATCTTCTTTTTCTCTCTCATCTCTCTCCTCAATCTGTGTATGGATGATTTTCATTGCACTATGATGGTTATCACTACACTATAAATGGTTTTCACTACACGGGGGCTGAGGTGGTTTTCATTGTACTAGGAATAAATAGGAATGGTTTTTATTGTAATGAGAACGGTTTTCACTGCACTGGTATCCATTTCTTTTTATTTTTAATGTATTTTCTCATGCATTTTTACTGTACTGAGTATTTTCATTACATCCAAAACCATTTTCACTGCACTGCAATCCATTTTCATTGCACTGATAGTCATTACATCCAAAATCATTTTCATTGCATTGGTATTTATTTTCACTATGAGAGAGAAAGAGGAGGTTGAGGAGATCGAGAGATTCGTGGAATAAATTTTTGGAATGAAATAAATGTGAAAAAAAGGGATAGAGAATGAGAGAGAGAGAGAGAGATGAGATGAGATTCGGGGGAGATGTATATGATATATATTTGGAATGAATTAAATGAGGTGAAATAGAAATCCCAAAGATTTGAAAGATATTTTTAGTTGAAGGGCAATTTTTTCTAACAAATGTCAAGAATTTTTGGCATGAAAGAAAAGTGAATAGCACTTCATGTAGCAAACTTTGCTCAAATATTGGGGGATTGGATTTTGCAACAGCCGGCCCATAAATACAAGAGCAGCCCAATTCTTCAAATATGTATGACAATTACAAGCTTGATGAGTATAATAAACTAGAATCATAAGTAACTTGTAACAAGCAAACTTCCTCCAAAGGCAATGTGATCATCACTCGTACTAGCACAAATTAAGTGAATAAATTTACAATTTTATCATTCTGAATCCCATCATTGTAAAAATTTGTGGCAAATTATACATAACTTGGCAGGGTAATAGAAAAAGGTTGTCAATTTTATCATTATGAATCCCTCAAAATAACAATAATTGAAAAAAAGTGTTCTTGATTTTTTGAATTGATCGAGATAAAGTACGTACTAATATCAACTAAAGCCTCCCATTTGTATTAACGTACATTGTCTAAAATCACATTAATTTGGAGAACTATCTGGCTTTTTGCATTTTCTATAGTTATGTCCAATCAACTCTTGATATTAAAATTTTCTTACTAGAAGTTTCTGTGACAAAAGCTAGGTGGCTAACTTTGGCCAACTATATTCTATGGGTCCATTTATGTTAGTTTTTTCTTAAATCATATTTGCAGAACTATTTCTTTACATATCTCTTTAGAATTATATTTAAATCACGTCTCTGCATATCAAAATTTTCATACTAGAAGAGATTGTGACAAAAGTTGGAGGACTAATTTTTACCACAATTACTTTTAATATGAAAATTTTGCTAACTATCCTATTATTATCTTTCAAATTGTCTATATGTTATTAATTTTTTTTTTTTTTTATAAAAAAAAAAATTAACCCCAAAAAAAAAAAAAAAAAAAAAAGAGCTAATGCAAATGGGTCCTATATTCCTTAAGTTATTTAGGAGTGATTATTGCTATTTCTACAAATCAAGTAGAATTTTGAGCTCCAAAAGTGATTTTAGGTTAAAGGAGTGCAAATGAGACCAAAGTTTGCCTTTTCTGAATTGAATTTCTGATTTCATCAATGTCCATCGAATCACAATATATGCCTACTAATATTAATGCTAGCTCATAGAGTTTCCTATTACATTCCCATGCCTTGTTAACATCCACACCCAGGATTTGCTTGGGCATTTTAAGATAAATTTGGGATGAAGAACTACACCAGAAAATAAGAAATGATAATCCGATAACTGGGTGGAGAGCAGAATTGCATGGCTCGTGTTTGCCATTATTATTTTGCTCTAGACTCATTGAATACATAGCCGTCTTAGCTCAGCTGGTAGAGCGCGTGGCTTTTAACCACGTGGTCGTGGGTTCGATTCCCACAGACGGCGTCCGATAAACATTGCTGTGATTTTAACACATTAGTTTTTTTTTTTTTCTCATCTACAGTCCTAGCGCAAGCAAGCGAGCTGTATATAGGAATGACAATTTGTTCCATCTCCGCAGGGACTCACTGGGTTATTTTTGAATTTTTTGGAGTACGGGCGGGGGTGGGATTAAAAATATTTGTCCCAGTGGGGACGGATTTATAATGTCCCGCCCGCTCTGTCCCGCCTATTTATACGGGGAATGAAGATCAATAACTAGGAAAGACCTAATTCTCCCAGCTTGCTGAAGCTTCTAACCAGCAGATTAATTGAGCTACCACCTAGAAGACCAGAAGAGTGTTCGATCTATTAATTTGAGATCGTATTAGATAGCGAGAAGACTAATCGAGCTTAATTAATTACCAAGTTTAATTATGATACATCATCACTCCCCATGCAAGGAAGTGGGTGATCGAGAGCCCTTTGACCTTCTAACATGCCAATGTACACTTGCCGTTATGCCTTTGCCATATATGACATAATTAATAAACATTAAACAGAACAAAGCAAGGAAGTGGTCCATCACAGCAAGCTAGGGAATTTGTTGATAAATTAGGAGTTAGCCATTTGTTTTACTACATTTTAGCTTGCTTAACATTTTTATATATGGGCGCGCATGATTCTGACAATAATTTTTCAAAAAGAAGAGAGAAAGAGAGATGATGATATATATGGATGGAAAATTAATTTCTTAGTAAAAAGGCCAGGGTACGTTGTTAATTAGTGTTGTTCCAACTTCCAAGTGTCATAGCCTGAGTTAGAATGCATGGTGATTCCATGCAACATGATATGATGTGCGCGCATGTTATTTGAAAGCAGTAAAATTAAAGAAAGAAATGAAAAGTGCAGAGGAATTAGCGTTGAAGAGAGGAGGAAATTAATTATCCAAAAAAAAAAAAAAAAGAGAGGAGGAAATTAATTAAAGGAGAAACTACACATAAAACTGTTTTTGGGTGATGCGTTCGTTAGTGGTTGGCCACAAATTCATAATAAAATTAGAAGACCAGGTCAACCGCTTCTATCTTATCTCATGACCCCAACCCATCGCCCTATTTTGGGATACCCCATGCAATATAAAACCCCATCTCCCCCATGCAAACTTCATTCATCCATCACCTCCCTCCACCCACAGACACACACACACACACACACATATAGAGAGAGAGAGAGAGAGGAATTCTCTCTCCATCTTTCAATTCTCTCCGCCCGACCTTCCATTCCGTGCCAATTATATTCGGTACAGCCATTGTCGGGCGTGGGAACTAGCTAGAGAAATATATCTATATATATTTCTTTATTTAAAAAAAAAAAAAAAACATGGTAGGTAAAGTAGTTGTATCGGGGATATCCATTATCCTCGTTGTTGGTGTTGTGCTCGGTGTTGTCGCCGGTATACACCGCCATGCCAGCTCTGAAGGCTCAGGTGATAACATGTCCACCTCAATGAAGTCTGTTGCCTCCATCTGTGCCCCTACTGATTACAAAGAAGCTTGCATGAGCAGCCTCAGCTCCGTGGCTAATAATGCCAGCGCTACCCCAAAGGACCTCATCCAGGCTGCCGTTCAAGCCACCATCGTAGAGGTGAACAAATCATTCAATCTCTCACTCACCCTCAAGGACGCTTCCAATGATACCAGAGACAAAATGGCACTGGAAGATTGCCAGGACTTGTTGCAATTTGCAGTTGCGGAGCTTCAGGCCTCTTTCTCAATGGTGGGAGATAGTGATTTGCACACCGTCAATGATCGCGCCGCGGAGCTCAAGAATTGGTTGAGCGCTGTTATCTCATATCAAGAAACTTGCATCGATGGATTTAACCAACCCCAACTTAAGACAGCCATGCAAAATGGTATGCTCAATGCTACTCAGCTTACCAGCAATGCCCTTGCTATTGTTTCTGGGATCTCCGATATCCTCAGAGCCTTCGATATCAAAATTGATGTGAACCCCAACTCTCGACGCCTTATGGGCACCACTGAAGTTGGGGAAGATGGCTTCCCCACCTGGGTCTCAGCTGCAGACCGAAAGCTTTTGGCAGTGAACAATGCCAAGGCGAAGCCAAATGCAGTTGTGGCCAAGGATGGAAGCGGGCAGTTCAAGACTATTGCTGCAGCTCTTGCCGCATACCCCAAGAACCTGAAAGGCAGGTATGTTATCTACGTGAAGGCCGGCATCTACAATGAATACATTACCGTGACCAAGGATCAAGTTAACGTGTTCATGTATGGAGATGGACCCAGGAAAACCATCGTCACTGGACGTAAAAACAACCGGGATGGCATCTCCACTTTCCAAACTGCCACTTTCGGTGAGTAAATTAAATTTCCTAATTTCAACATGTGTGTGTGTGTATATATATATATAGGTACGTGGTAGTGAGCTAGTCTTTGATAATTAATTAATATGGTACCGCATATATATTTCAATTAATGATGCAGCGGCTATTGGAACTGGGTTCATCTGCAAGTCGATGGGGTTCCAGAACACGGCAGGTCCAGAGGGACACCAGGCCGTAGCTCTGAGAGTCCAATCGGACATGTCGGCTTTCTTCAACTGTAGGATGGACGGGTACCAAGACACCCTCTACGTCCAAACCCATCGCCAATTCTACCGCAACTGCGTCATTTCAGGAACAGTAGATTTCATATTCGGTGACTCAGCGACGATCATCCAAAACTCATTGATCATAGCGAGGAGGCCAATGGAGAACCAACAAAACACAGTGACAGCACATGGCAGGAAGGATAAGCGAGAAACAACTGGGTTGGTAATTCACAACTGCAGAATTGTGCCAGAAGTGAAGCTGTTCCGTGATAGATTCAAGATTCCATCCTACTTGGGGAGGCCATGGAAGGAATATTCAAGGACTGTTATCATGGAGTCGACATTGGGAGATTTCATTCAACCAGCTGGGTGGATGCCATGGGCAGGAGACTTTGCTCTCAACACATTGTCTTATGCTGAGTATGGAAATAGGGGACCAGGTGCTAAGACAAACAGGAGGGTGAGATGGAAGGGATACAAGGTGATCACCAACAGAAATGAAGCTCTTCAGTACACTGCTGGCCCATTCATTCAAGGAAACCTCTGGTTGAAATATACCGGCGGACCTGCCCTTCTTGGCTTGAAGAACTAGACATATATATGTATAAATGCATTTTCCAATTAGAAATTAAAGGATCCAATTGAATTGAGCTAGAGAGGCCAGGGAGTTGAATTAAGAGACAAAAAAGTAACCAATACTCCTATTTAATTTATATATGCAATGGTTGATCAACCTAAACCTCAATATATATATCTCTGTACGTAGCTTAATATATTCAATTCATGTGTAAACTTCGATCCCTTAAATCTAGCTAGCTTAATTGGTTTGGAATCACCATTTCTTTAAGGAAAGTTTCTGTCGGCCACTCATGACTCGTTAATATTACTTAAATAATTAGGCCATGCAGTAAACCTTTGTCCCGGGTGCACTTTAGTCTTCAAGGCAAGGACTTTTAACTTGGAATGAGTTTGGGTATATAGGGGGTCAAAGGCCAACACCTCAGTTCAACATTATGTTCCAACCTTCAATCTGGACCGGGTTTAATTAACCTCAGAAGCAAAGGCTTTACATGCCTCCCCAAAATTAACAACCAAAATATTTTTATAATGCCCTATCTGACATTCTGACACATGAAGATTTTGTGAATATTAAGCTCCTCTTTTGTTTGGAAGCACATCTTGCCTCAAGAATGGGCTTTTTTCTTTGGAGTAAATGGTGGGAAAAATGTGGGGAGGGGATGTTGACACACCCTTTAATTATAAGTCCACCCCCTCCAATTTTGATTTTTTACCGTTTTATGAAAAAACACATTGTTTTTAAGAAAACTAGCTGCGTTGTCCACTAGAAAACATCATTTTGAACAACTTTGTAGAAGAAAGTTTTTCCAAAATCTATCATTGAAGTAGACTTTTTGACCATTTTATTATTTTTACAAAATATTTCGTAAAAAATGCCAAAAAGTCTACTTAAATGATAGATTTTGGAAAAACTTTCTTCTACAAAGTTGTTCAAAATGATGTTTTCTAGTGGACATCACGGCTAGTTTTCTTAAAAACAATGTATTTTTTCATAAAACGGTAAAAAATCAAAATTGGAGGGGGTGGGCTTATAATTCAAGGGTGTGTCAACATCCCCTCCCATAGGGATCTCAGATGACAGTAGGATCTATCCTATCTTCATACCCCTACGGAGTATATATGGACCGGCCCCCCTTCAATAAATTAATTCAAATTGGGAGGAGCATCTTAGCCTCTTTGGCGATCCTCCTGCCCAGCATACATCAATTTTAAATTAATGGGTCTTTTAGTTATAGGTTCTTCATTTTAGCGATTTGCGCTGGGATCTTAGATCCAACAAACAATAAGCTAACTCAATAGGTCCCTCATCACTAATTCAAGACAAATTTGCCCTTTTAGAAAATTCTCAAATCCGTGCATATTATTTGGCTTCCTAAAATATAGCGAATGGGTAGATTCATTAAAAAAAGGGAGTTCGCTGAATATAACAAATCAGAAAACAAAAAAAAAAAAATTGGCTTTGGGAATCACAAACCCACATTGCTATCGCTTCCCACAATAGTTTTTGCTTTTCAAATGCTAACGACAAAAAATCTTAAGCATCTAAAGACCCAATCGTATACATTTCAAGCTTCTTGTGAGTATTCTATTGTCAATTGCATTTGTCATTTGAAGAAGGAAGACCGGTCCGTCCGTGTGAGTTCACATTTTTTTCCGTCAAAGAAGAACTTATCGATGAGAAAGAAAGAAAGCAAAATCCGAGGTTATGATCATGAAGGAGCAAGGTCCGTCCATGTGAGTTCATGTTTATTTCTTAAATGTATACATTTAGATTCTTTTTCATAATTATTCATGTGTGTCGGAGTTCGGTAGATGTCGCCGGACTGTATATCAATATTTGGCGCTTCGGGTGCTAAGAAAATGTAGGATTTTTAGCCATAAAACATATAAAGTTCATATTTTTTTGTTAAATATATACATTCAAATTTTATTTTCATGTGTGTTTTTTCCATATATTCATATGTATGTGTCATTTTGGGAGTAAAATCATAAACTTTTTAGTTTAAAATTTTGATCTTTAATGTTTTGAATCAAACATATTGAATAAACAGACATATATATTTATAGTTTCTTAGTATTTTTTCAATTTAACACACAAAATATATATGTTCGTATATGAATGAAAAGGACATTTAAAGAATGAAAATGATTGAGATACCGTCCCCCTTCCCCTTTTTTTTCCTGTCTCACGTGGCCTATTGGTATCACTTGATGGACCACATAAAAAGCTGTGAGAGAGGGTTGGTAGCTCAAAGCATTTCTCTTTGAATTTCTCTCTTTCTCTCTCCATCTTTGCATTTCTCTCAACCCATTCTCTGCATTTCTTTGCTCTTTCTCTCTCTTGCCCTTTCTCTTCGTTCAACAGCAGGACCAGCGTGGCTGTGCAATTGACCGGTGTCGACATAAGGCAGAACGGCGTGGCTCTGCAGATCAGCTCTTCGATCCCCTTTCTCTCCAACGTGATTCTTCTGCAGCAGCAGCTGCAACAGCGTGCAGGTTTTCACTGTCTTCTTCTTCCTCCTCTTCTTCCCTTTCTTTCTCTCTTTTTTTTCTCTTTCACTGGGTTTTCACTGTTTATTGTTTTCTATATATTTGATCGAAAAATAATACTCCCTCCGTCCCACAAATGTAGGCCAAAGTGGTCAAGGCATGCATTTTGAGGAAGCCGATTAAATATTGATTTGGTCATATTTTTTCAAATTTTTTTTTAAAAATACTATTATAGTCTTATAGTAGTAGGGTATTTAAAAAAAAAAAAAAATTTTAAATATGACCAAATCAATATTTAATCGGCTTCCTCAAAATGCGTGCCTTGACCACTTTGGCTTATATTTGTGGGACAGAGGGAGTACTAGCTTAAACATATATTTTATTTGTATACTCAACTTTATTTGGAGAATAAACTTCGAATAAAGGAGATAATTTATGAGAAGCGAAATAATATCCAAATAAAAAAAATATATATGAGATAACCCAGAAAATAAAATCATTAATATTTTATCTTAAGTAATTCAAATTTAAAATTGAGATAAAATAGGAAATATTCAAAAAGAAATTAAGGATTATTAACAAAACTAAATGCGACGGAGGTAGTTTAGTATTAAAATAAAATAAAAAAATGACTTTCATCAATTAATGGTAACCTTTAAGGACTCCATGAATTAATATTTTTTTGCTTGAACCTATTAGTCTAAACTGCTAAAAGAAAAAAAAAAAAAGGGGGACAAAAACTACTAAATTAATTTAGTTGAGATGGATGTTTTTGGGTCGGACAGCTGACAACACATAACAATTGGACTAATCCACATCATTTACATTTACATGGCCCATGCAAGAAGAGCTTGCTAGACAATAGACATGCTGGCCTGGAAGCTTAAAAAATTTGGTCTTTCGTTCGTTCGGCTTTGCTATTCAGGCCTCTTAGTCCTAACAAACTCAGTAAGGGTGAGCTGCCACTTGCTAGTTGCTATGCAGTAGGCCCAAGACCAGACATTCACTTCTCACTGATCAGTCATCGTCACCAGCATGTACGTACCTCCAATTTGGGAAATTAAACACGTACCCTACGGCTACCCTCCATGTATTAAACAGATTGCATCAAACTAACTTGTTTAATTAATTGGAATGAAATGAATTTTTCTTTCTTAATTTCTTTTTTTACCGTCTCATATATTTCTAATCTAATCTTAATTAAATCCTTGATTTTTTTATCAGAACTCTCAAATGATATTAGAGACTCTTCGTACGCGGACGCGGACGCGTATGCGTGTGCACGCAAGAGATAGAGACGCATCAAATGTAGAAGCTAGTAAATGACCGACATGGCTAGCTTTGTAAGATATATGCATGCAATCCATCCAGGCCCCACTTGGAACTCAAACCCTAACCACTAACTTTAAAAACCTTTAACTGCATCATTGCCACTTCGGTCCCCGAAAGTGACTCGATCTTTTGTATTTTTTCAATCAAAATCCATTTAAATATTACTAAAATTTTATTAATCAAATGAAACAAAACAATGATTCCATGGCACCGATTTCTTCTTCAAAGTCTCTTTCTTGACAATGTTACCAAAT
Source organism: Hamamelis virginiana (assembly GCA_017140935.1). Taxonomy (NCBI): domain Eukaryota; kingdom Viridiplantae; phylum Streptophyta; class Magnoliopsida; order Saxifragales; family Hamamelidaceae; genus Hamamelis; species Hamamelis virginiana. Next base: position 122,255 of record JAESVK010000920.1, on the reverse strand, counting down.
CTACTAGCTTCCCCGCCATCTTTATCCTCTCACCCTCCTATATTTTCTACTCTCATATATACACCATAACGTAACTCCCAGCAATGCTATACGTACAGTCGATCAGAACAAACAAATTTCAAATCATATTCCAAATTAATCTCTCCGATTAATTGTCATCCGATCCATGACAATTAATATTTGCAAGAGGGAAATCTGAAAGAGGGGAATAAACTACAAACTGTTCATAATTAATATTGTTTAAGAATGATGATCATAATATTAGTTAAGGATGATTGGTGAGCATGTCTTCATTGTAAGAATGTAATAATACAATATTAAATGCCAACTAATAAGGTGGATGAAGTAGCATTTTCCTTATTTTTTTATTTTTTATTTGTTATGAATTTCATCTGCTTCTTCCTTTCTCTCTTCTTAATTATATTTTATATTTATTTAAAAAATTGATTACACTTTACTTTTTACTTTTTTGTAGTATTTTAAATTTTTTTAGTTTTTTTTTTTTTAATAATACATTCAAATTAATTTTCTCCAATTTATTTAATAGTTTTAATAATTTTTATTCATTAAAATATATATTATAACCCTATAACTATAATTAAAATTAAACGTTCAAAATCATTTAATCAAAATACTTTTTATATAATTATAATTTATTAGATAAAACCTTAGTAATAAGCCCCGCGCATTGTGCGGGTTTGCACTCATATATACATATATATGCACATAAACAATGATATTAGATAGTATCCATATCTCAATATCACTGATTATCGAATTATTATATTGAATGTTTTAAGGTCTTTCACTTAAGGGACTGTCCAAACACGTGGATGAACTTTTCTTGAAAATAATCTCGATAAATTACACAAAATTCCCTTAATTGTGGGGCCAATTTTAGAAAATCCTTCAAACTAAATAAAATTGGTCCATTTATTGCTCCCTCCCCATTAATAACTAATAACTAATCTCACTAATATATATTGATTGAATAAAAAATTAATCCGATAATTATTTAGGATATACTTTGAAAATGAAATTTTAGAATGTATATCATTTTCCAAATAAATGAAAAACCAGTGGGAAAAGGTTTTTTTGGGTTTACCGCCAAGTGGGGATGACTGATGAGAGAAGGGTCCGTTTCCGTCTATAGGCGTATACTCATAATTTGTACTACTGAGGCCTTTAATAATCTCCCAAAGATTCTGACCCAGCTCACCTTGTTCTGGTTTTATCGAAGCCCATTTGTCATTTTCCATTTCCAGCAAACTGCACCGGCTCAACAAAACCAAAACTAAACCTCTCTCTCTCTCGCTCCCTTCTTTCTGAGTTGGGACCCGCTGCGTTCTCTCTCAAACCTCTTCAAAACGATCTTATTAGGGGTTAGGGGTTTCTCCTTCCCACCCCTTCTCCATAGCCGAGACTGGGGTCGATCACAGTATCGTATCATGCTCTCTGCTCTCTGAAAAAGGTATCTCTCTCTCTCTCTCTCTCTCTCTCTCTCTCTATATATATATATATATATATATATATATATATATATTTATATATATTAATATTATAAAGATGATGAAACTCAGTGTGTACTGGGTCGACCTTAGCGTGACGTGAATTCGATGAAGTCTTTCTTCGCATAGAACTGGGTGTGCAATCTCGGTGATAAGGAATTTCCATGGCTTATCAGCGGATTCCGGGTTCTGGGTCGGGTTTCCAAACATTGAATTCTCCATTTGGGGATACCACCTACACCAAGGTCTTCGTCGGGGGGCTGGCATGGGAAACTCAGAGCGAAACATTGCGTCGTCACTTTGAGCAGTTCGGTGAAATCCTTGAGGCTGTTGTCATCACTGATAAGAACACTGGCAGATCCAAAGGCTACGGCTTTGTGAGTTTCTTCTCTTTACAGTTTACACACTCTCTCTCTAGAGATAGAGAAGATTTGATTATTTCTGCCAAACAACACTCAATTATTGTTTTCAACTCTTTCCAATGCCAAAGAAGATTTGAAACTCTCTATTTATTGCTTTCTCTGGTAGGTGGAAAAAAACAAAGAGTTGATTATTAACGGACTATCCTCACACCCGTCTCTATTTATTAGCCGACTGATGCTTTTCTTCTTTCTCTTATCAAAGTTGTTAATATTCCTTGTGTTCTTTTTATTGACTAAAGCTATGACTTGGTTTTCCCTGGGTACAATTTGTATGGAGGTTAGGTGACATTCCGTGATCCTGAATATGCAAGAAGGGCTTGTGCAGACCCAAGTCCAGTCATTGATGGGAGGAGGGCAAATTGTAATTTGGCTTCACTTGGGCGTCCTCGCCCATCTCTTCCTTATGGTATCTTCTTTTATCCTATCAATTGTTTCAAATTTTCAATACATGAATTCTTATATTCTTCTAATCTCTCTCTCTCTCTCTCTCTCTCTCTCTCTCTCTCTCTTCCCCAATACCCTGAATTTATTTGGTATTCAGAAATGCCCACACCTTTTAGAGATTGAGAACAAAATCCTTCAGTATACTGTAAAATCCAGTAACCTTTTTTTAGTTTCAAATTTCTTTTTTACTCGACCAAGATTGATGAAACCTAAGTTGTTACATGAGCACTGTAGAATTAAGTGTAATTCCTGATAGAGAAGTTAGAAAACATTTTCAAAGGACTTAGTTTACCAACTCGACCATGGAACATTTAAACTGCGTTGGACATAAAGATGGCGATGAATGTTTCTGATGAAACATCTCACACTCTAACACACAGTCTGGATCTTGGAAAGTATAAGGGAAAGGAATAACAATGTTAAAATATACTTAGACATGGATTACTTTAAGAAATTTTAATCATTTTCTTTCCTTTGAACAGCAATGTTAAAATATACTTACATATGGATTGCTTTCTTAAGAATTTTTAATCATTTTCCTCTCCCTTTCTTTGATCCAAACGGAGGCATAAGAAATCTTTTATGGAACAGTTGGGATTACGTCTATTACCTAGAGAGGTGGTGATATATTTTCATGAAGGATTGGTTTCATAGATCGGTGAATCCTGTAATTTCTTTTATCCTCTAACAATAAAAGGACTTAAACTGAAAATCTGTTGCCCTGATCACTGGTGACTTGAATTGTGAAACATTGCGGTTGTCTTTTACTGGGAGCAGTACCCTACTCGTCCTTCTAGAATAAAGGACTACTTTATATCCTAATTATTAAGCTAAAACATGTCTCTGAGGTCATGTCATTTCATTGGTCTTGAAATGAAGTGTAGAGCCTATCTATTATGTGATAGTGAATTATATTACACAAGTAATTGTACCAACTAATGGCTGTTTTCTCCATTTACTGTCCATAGTCCGTATGCATCACTTCTTAACACTTATTGCTGAATTTTCTTTAACATGCATTGCCTATATCATGTACAACTCTTTGTACAAATTTATTTTACTGCAGTGGATGAAAGATATGATATTATTCATTTTTCCTTTCAATACAGATAGACTCCACTAATGTTATGCATTTATGTAATATGTGGTCTATGATTTACTTTTGCTTATTATAGGATGTCTGAGACTTGCAAGCCCTTACTTTGGAAGTGCGCAGACCCCCAGGGGCGCTTACACTGGGAGCCCCGGTCAACAACAACCAGTTTCATACAACTATCAACCTGGGTTCGCATATCCCCCGTATGGGTGAGTTGTAGGTCTCAAGCAGAGGATCTTGTATGCTTATCCCCAGCTCATCACTTGAGTTGGAGTCTGTGCAATTTGTCTTTGTTTGTCTGGGTTGAGAGTACAGCATTGCAGTTCCAAATTTGGAAGAACCATTTGATTCCATGTATTCCCATTGACCTTTTGCAGGTGCTAAGTGCGGCCCAGACAAATTCATTATCTTTGAATTGGTGTATTCGTCACCGACACTTCAAAGTATAAATATGTTGCACTTGGAAATGAGAAGACTATTTGAGTCCTGTGGAGCTTTTGAAAGTTGACACTTTAGTTTACTAAGTAGACTAAGTCATTTATACAACAGAAAAGTTGTTTGTCACTGATGTGTTGACAAAATAAGTAGTTACATTTTTCTTGTAAGTTTTACAGTAATTTAATCAATTCTCTTTGGTGAAATTTTTATCAAAGTGCTTTATTACGCATTTTGTGAGTGAAAGTAAGTAATACACTCGATGGATCCCTTTGCCCAACATTGAGAGTATAGACTTGTACGCATCCAAGGTTACATGACCTTGGAAACTTTTGAAGATTTGAGGTCATGCATGTGATGACATCATTATCATGACAGTTTCCTTTTTCATATTGTTTGGTCATTAATTATTCATTCACTTGGTAGCTTAATATCTTTTTTAAACTCTGCATGCTGTTTTTTATACTTATGCACAAAATATATGCATGATATAAAATATATTACAATTTCAGTATTCCTTTCCAAAAAGAAACTGCGAATGTTTGACTGAAAAATTGGGTCCTTACATTATAATAATTTCTTGTGTTGGTGCCTAAATAATGTGATTATCCTACATCAACGTATTTAATGCAGAACCTAAAAGAATTCGAGAGGCATTTAATTTCAAATATTCAATCATCTTCTTTCATGCAGGTACACAACATATGGACCCGAGTATGTCTACCCCCAGGTCAGTGCTTCAAATTTTGATGCCTATTGGAAGGGTATAAGAACACTTGCTGCTATTCCGGAAGCCAACTTTCCTGCTTTTGTAATGTTTTCTCTTCTTTTTTTTCCAGGGCATCTACAATCCTTATGTTGGTCAGCATTATCTTCAGATATATGGGCCACCGGGCACAGTCAACATGAATATGTACTCATATGGACAATTACGTCCTCCTCTCCCTAGCAGTCATGGGTATACAACAGTTCAAGGTTATGGTATGCCAAATCATCATGTTGTGCAATTTGGCGGATCCAATGTCAATGCAGCAACCACAGCAACTATTCCTACAATTCAAGCACCATATTTTACAGGCAATTTCTCCTGAAGAATTTTTTTTCTCGCCCTAGTTCTTATTGATATCATGTTATGAATTTGGAGTTGCAAAGACATAACACACCGAGACACAAATGTACGTGTATGTGAGCATGTATGTATCTATGGCATATATGTTTCGCAAAGGAAAGTTTGTGATACCTCTAGAAATGTTTGATTTGTCAATAGAGTACACAACTCACATATGTCATGTGCTCATTTCCCAGCTCACGGACCACTCATTTATTTCATGTGAGCTGAAACTTGTGTCAGGCTGCTAATTATTCCCACTTGGTAAACTTTTTACAGGCAGGCAACTGCATCTTATGAATGGACTATTTGGTGGTTCAGATGGCTTAGCACTGTGGACTGGACGTGTATTACCATTTGTGTGAAAATAACCACTAATAAAAGGATGAAACTAAGATAACAATAAATACCGAATTACCATGTACAAACACAGCAAGATATCGGTAGTTCCACAGGATTCAGGTTTTGCTGTATCTTATAAATTAGGTTAGGTTTAAATGCTTCTTTTGGTTCTCCTCGCCTGAAACCCAAAATGACAACCTTTTCTATGGCCCAAAACAATACTACCCACAGAATATTCAAACCCAATTAAAGATGTCGAAAACTCTCTGCTAATATTTATAACAACTTAACCAGTGTTTGGTTTTGAATGTACAGTAGATAACTGGTAAAGAGTAACCAATTGAATGAAATATGTCTACAAGAACTCTACTGTTATTATAACATTTGTTTATATGCAACTTGATAATCTCTGTGCAAGTTGGGATTCAGATATCTGTACCAGTTGAGGTTGTTTAGTGCCTGTTTGTGACACCTTTATGCCTAAATATGTCAAATAATATGATGTCTATATCATACTTCATAACCTAGTCATGTTAATAATTATGAAATATATGATTATTAGAAAATGTAATAGATATTCTTTTATGAAAAGGGTTTTGCTACTTAGAGACTGCAAGGCAGTGTATTGCCTCCTTCACATGGGAGTGGAGAGCCCATCCTATGTGAGAGTTGGGTCCATTCCAATGTGACTATGTGAGAGGGGTGGATACTCCCTGGCAATCTGGATAGTATTTTCCATTAGTCTAGGGTATGTTACTCGGAATCGGGCAAGGGTGTCGGGTTGGGGTACGTGTCCCAGTGTCAGTGTCAGATTCATCTATTTTCCAAATATTTTCCACTATTTTGACATATCGGACCGGAGTATCCTTATTGGGTGCGGTTACTTCAGGGCGAAGCAAAGAGTCTGAGTAACATAGAATCTAGGTATTGCATTATTATTTTGCTGCCATGTACATCTGTTAGTTCCTTTTGCCTTTTTGATAGTGCATTATCTGTTACAGGTATGTAATTCCTATATTGTATGCTTTTTTAACGGTGCATTCTGTAGATTACACTTCACGATATGCAAATATTGCATGATTTATGTTTGTACTTTTATTTGTTTTGTTCTTGTTGTTGTAACGATCAGTCATACATGTATCGTTTCATATGTAGTCAATGATTTAAAACTTAAAGCTTTACGGCAGTAATTGATGAGAAAAATACGCATTTTAACACAGTACATATTTTGTACTTTTCTTAGGTTAGTTTCTTTGGTTTTCTCAGGTTTATCTGCACCAACTCCAGGGCAGGCCCATATCATAGTTCCTGCTCATTCTCCACAATTCACTCAGGGTAGCGGTTCTGATCAAACAGCAGGTTGAGTGGTAAATTGGTACGAATCACATCTTGAGGTAGAAATTGCCCTTTTTCCTTATTGGTCTTCTATTCTGCAGTATTTTGTTGTTGTTGTTTAGTGAGATGATTTCATATTGTTTGCAGGTAATCCTTAGATTGCAGCAGGACTAAGAGCGGTAGTACTGCTACTTCAGTGGCAGGCTTCAAATCTAGCCTTGCAAGTTATTGTCTTTGCATTCTAGAGGTAATTAATGGCTGTTTCTCCTTTTTAGATTCATGGAGATGCAAGTAATTGTCTCTGGACTCATGTCTGTTTTTAATTTTTAATAATATACACGAAAAACAGAACTGTTAGACAGATTTCCTCCCCTCATTATTCTCTTCCCAAAAGAGAAACTAAGTTATAAAGTTGTCATTTCTTTCCATTTTTTTTTTTTGTCCAGCATATTTTCTTCTCTTTCCAATTCCTTCTTCCATACGGAGAGCTAGAGATTGTTTGGACAGTCCCTCAAGATGAAATTATCCCATTTCCTTTCCATAGATCACATAAATAAAAATTAAAAAAAAATAAAAAAAGGTGGCAGACTGGCTGATTGGGGAGTCGTCACCTAGAATAACATCAATTATCATTTTTGTGAAGTCGTTGGAATAATCTCATGCACAATTGCATTTCAAATGCTATTAAAAATAGAAATTCAAATGAACTTGTGCTTTAACCTGGGTTTGTCCCCTTCAGGTTATGCCATAAATATGGTGACAATATTAGCTTTGTCTTTGCAGGTCGTCAATAGTCATGGTCGTCAGAGATACCGCAAAGTCATTTCTAAAATGTCAAAAGTGGCTCTTAACCCCGGAGGAAGGAGCGTGGAAGAGCTCGGTTTGCTCTTTGCACCAATGTCTGTAAAAGAGTCTTTGGCCCGCCAAGGCGTGAGGTCTCTGGCAAAGTATGGATTGATGGATTGATGGAATCTGGTTTCCAGCAGCCATGTAGCTAGGAATATTGTAAATTTGTAAATCCTGCAGGTAAGAATCAAAATATGATTCTTTGATAGTGGGGACCCCCAGGGAAGGGGTCTGCCGTCTGCATCTTATATACTATTTTGTTGGGGTCTCGATCTTTGTGGTATGCGCATTGCAGCAAGTCATTGGGGGAAACTCATTTATTAATTTGGGTGTCTTTGCTGACAATTTTGATTTGTAATTAAGATGAGTTGGAATGCAAACATTGCAAATCTCTGAAGATATTGAAGTTTTGAGTGAATTATTTGTTTAGAAAACAATTAAGAATTAACTCATTTAAAGTGTGCACGCATGCATGTATGCGACTGACTATGACAACAATCAGATTAATAATGATATGGATAAGATTTATAGGAGTTTAGTTTGGAATAGCAACAAATCGTGGAGGAAAATATATATGTTGATGATCGTAATAAAAATTATTATGGATAGCAAATGGGAGTATGGGGCATTAATTGGTAAGCTAGCTAACTGGAGGCTGAAGTTGTGAATAATGAATGGTATGGGTGGTATGGGGTAGATGGGAGATGTGAAGAACAATGGTATATTCTATATATATATCTATATTTCTATATCTATATCTATACTGTATATAAAGGGTGGGGCTATTTACAGCTCACCATTTTACTAAAGGCAATTCATTTAAAATTTTTATTGGGTCTATTTTACAATTTTCTAACTACAGCCCACTAATCTTTAGGCAACCTATTACTATACAAAACAAAAATTTTAATATACCATAAATGTCCCAAGTCTAAATATAATCCATTACTCTCAATCCTCTTAATCACCAAGCTCTTCAAAACAACATTTTCTTCTTCTTCTTCTTCTTCATGTTCTTCTTCTTCCACCGCCATCAAACGCTACCACCGCAGCCATGACAACATAAGATTGCGGCAATCACAGCGACAAACGCAAAAAAAAACTCAGCTCCCGATACCCCCAACTAAAACATATTACCCCAAAGCTTTCATTTTAGGTTTTTTTGTATATTATTGATAAACATTATATTTGGATTAAATATGCTTCAAAACATGAAAAGTAGCATTCTATAACTATTGTGATGTGATGGTGTTACGAAAAAAACCCATATTTCGATCGGAAAATAGAAAAAAAAAAAAAAAAACTGTGTTCGTGTTCGTGTTCTCATTCGGCCTGGTAAGGCCGAATATTAAGCTTTAGTATTCAGTAAGCCAACACCGAATGTGATGATTTAGTATTCGGTAAACCAACACCGTATATGAAGCTTTAATATTCGGTAAGCTAATGCCGACTATGTAATTGTCGAATATTAAAGCTTCATATTCGGTGTTGGCTTACCGAATACTAAAGTATCACATTCGGTGTTGGCCTACCGAATACTAAAGCTTCACATTCGGCCTTATCAGGCCGAATGCGAACACGAACACAGTTTTTTTTTTTTTCCTATTTTTCGATCGAAATATGGATTTTTTTCGTAACACCATCACACCATAATGGTTATAGTGCTACTTTTCATATTTTGAAACATGCTTAATCCAAATATAATGTTTACTAATAATATACAAACAACCCTAAGACAAAAGTATTGGGGGTAATAATGTAATATGTTTTAGGTTTGGTGTTGGAGTAATATGGTGTTGGGGGTAAAATGGGTTGCTTATAGTATCTATACTATCTATAAAGCCAGAAGGCTCTCTTCGTCTGGTCACTTTCTTTCCCTAATAATACCCTTATAACAAATACAAGTTATGAATTAAATTAAGACCATTATGGTAAATTACAACATAATTAATCCACCTCCCACGATTTTAGGAATTTGAATGTGGGTAGTTCTCCATCGGTTATCCTATTTTTAAATATCTATCTTCCTCTTCTTTATCTCTGTCAGTTTTCACTCGCAACACAGAGGAGGGAGAGAGAGAGAGAGAGAGAGAGATGGTTGTGGAGATCGTGGAACCAAACACCTGCGTTCGAGGTTGCTGTAGCAGCAAATCGATCCCTCTGCATCTCCCACCTTCTTCTTACTCTCTCCGTACCCAAATTGCTCGAGGTAATACCAGTACTTCATGCAATTTATGACGAAGCTTAATCAATCCTCCTGAGTACTGTTGTGGTTATATTTGCATTCACTTTGTGCATGTGATTTATTGCGTTACAGGGGCAGAGAGTTTTGTTTATGAAGCGAGTTTGGATGGGTAGAAGGTTGCTGTTAAGAAACCCATCTTGGCTAGCTCAGAAGACCTTGATAAATTCCACACGGAGTTGCAATTGTTATGGTCATCTCTCTTTCTCTATATATGTATAATATTTACAAGGGTAGATTCAATAAATAGAATTTTTAACATTATTTTTGATACAAGTGTTTTTTGACACACGTTTTTAGTATTTCACCATGAGAGTCATATTTTGGGAAACTGAATACTAGATTACATGTTCTCATACAAATCATGTCTGCCAAATATCACATTGATTGATCACTAGAAATCATTTGAACCATAAAGTCACATTTCTAATTAAATAAAAAATCTCACATCTATGGATGAAGTAGTTCTTAAGTTCCAATCGACTTGATATTTGACATATATGATTTGTATGAGAGGAACATGTAATTCGTTGCCGATGGTCAGTCTCATAAAATATGACTTCCAGAATGAATAATTAAAAGCATGGGTAAAATATTATGTTATATATTTATGTATTTTTGTGGATATGAACTTATTTAATGTAAAAAATCCTGAATTTTTATGGGTTTAGAAATTAGAATCCTTGATTTGATGAATTATGCTCATTCTTTCTTTCTCTACGTAATATATACTAGCAATGCACCATGTGAATATGAACCAATAAGTTATAGAATTTTCAGATAGCAAATTAAAACAGAATTTTTATTAAAACTATTAGTGAAACTACATTTGTATTTTTTTGGAAATAAAAAATAAAGTGAAAATTTTGCAGTTGTTAATTATTTGAGAAATTGAATTATATCTAAAAATGAAATAGTATTTATAAAAAAAAAAAAAAAAATTCCAATTAAGAAGATTGGTCAAATTTTATTGGACGTGCTTATGAGAGAATTTTAATTTAATTTAAGGCCCGTTTGGGTTAGCTTTACCTAAAATCACTTTTGGAGAACTATTTCTTCACATATCTCTTTAGAGTTATGTCCAAATTATCTCTTCACATATCAAAGTTTTCATACAAGAAGTGATTGTGGCAAGAGTTAGGGGACCTAGCTTTGGTCAACCATCCTATTACCCTTCAAGTTCTTTAGAAGAGATTATCACCCCATCTCTCTCTAATAAGATTGAATTTTAATCTCCAAATGAGATTTTAGGCAGAGCAAATCCAAATAGGGCCTTAGAAGACTTGCACCGTGATTGATGTAATTTTATGGGACAATGCTTATGTTTAAGAAATTGAGTTCAAATTAGTATTCATATGTAAGTTTTAATTCAATTAGGAAACCTTTATCATTTTGATTGGTCGAATTGCATAGTACCAGGAATATTTATGTACTTTTATCTATATCTATACTATCTATAAAGCGAGAAGGGGAGTTTGCCTGGTCAAGTTTATATACCAAAAATACCCACAAATTAATTATTGCTTCTAAGAATTATGTAAGGATATGTGTGTCTTTTACTATTCAAAACTAAATAACTGTCTTTAACTTCCTTATCTCTCTCAAGACTACACGTTCATCTCTCTCCTGCAGTTATTCTCTATCAGTTACCTAATTAACTCAACCAAATCAAAGACAACAAAAAAGTAGGGAAGATAAGTAAAAAGACGAGCATTGGAGTTCAGAGAGAGATAGAGATAGAAAGAGAGAGAGAGAGAGAGAGAGAGATTAGAAAAAAGATAGAGATGAGTGGTGGAGTATTTGGATGAGTTTAATTTGCTTCGGAGGCGGGCGCAATCAGTTGATTTAGAAATTGAATATTTTACTTCAGGTATAATTAAGTTTTGATTTTAATGTTGTTGGCCATAGAATTTGATAATAGTCTTGAGTGTTGGTTTTATGGGTGAATCTTTATGCTCTCCCTGCTTGCTTTTATACAACTCTTAAAATTATGTTCAAATAAGGGTACATTAAAATTACTGGATAGATAAAGTCCGGAAAAAAAAAATACTCAAAATTCAAAAAATATATCTTATCTATACTAAATCCTATCAAAAAATATATTTTCACAACATCAAATCAATTAACTAAATTATCCAACAGATTTAGATATTTAAATTCAATTTGTGTGTTTGTGTGTGTGTGTGTGTGTGAGAGAGAGAGAGAGAGAGAGAGAGTCCAAAAATTAAAAAATGTCACTTATAAAAAATTCAAAAAATAAATCTTAATAAAATAATTAAATTAATTTAAAAATTTATACACCATAAATATTTTTATAATTAACTATCCGTTATTTTAAACTCAATTTGTCATAATTTTTATTTTTGGATATTTTAAATTTAACATTTTTAATATTGCAAATAATTCATTTGCATCCACATAAAAAATTGAAAATTGAATGTCAAATTTTTAATTATAGATATCTAAGATATCTTTACTGTTTTATATATCTATACTAATATATAAAGGAATAGATCACTTATCTGTCATCAACAATTATTTCAATTTTTGCTCCTTTATGATTGATGGAAATCATTCCATTCGAGGTTAAAATTATAAATTAAATATATATAATCCCTACAATCCAGGTTCTCATCTTCATTTCAATCGGTTACGTAGCAATTACAACATCCATCTCTTTCATCTCCCTACAAATCTGGATTTTCTCAATTAAAATTAGCAAAACAATACAAAATCAAAATAAGTCTATTTTTCATCTTCACACAAAGGTTAGTACAGTTTCAATTTACTTTCCTTTTTTTTTTCTTTTTTTTTTTTCTAATATTTCATTCTACCTTTCTTCCATCTTCCATTCAATTTGCTTTCCTGCTCTTTCTAATATTTTATTTTACGTTTGGTGGTTATTTCTTGCAATATTTTATGATATTGTGAAAAACAATATCATAGATGAAAATGTCCATTTTTTCTCTCAAACTGTAATTTTTTTATTATTTTGATGCAAAATCCTATTGACATGCAATGTCTAATAATATTGTGAAAAACAATGCAATAGACGAAAAGTGAAAAACTCCCATTTTTTCTTTGCTCTCATATATATATTTTTTTGGATGCAAAACCCTATTGCCATGAGAATGTAGGAGAAGCAAGTGAATTCATAACAAAATTATTATTTAAACTTAATTAGTTATTTTAGCTAAATTTAGAAATTTTCATTTGAATAATTTATAATATTTCTGTTGTTACCCAGCCTTATCTCCTTGGATTACCTTTACCTTCAAAAGCATTATAACAATCTCCTTATTTTATTTTATTACTACTTATCTTTTTTACATATACTTTTCTTACCTTATTTTAATTATTATTTATACACATCATCTCTCCAATTTTGAAACTATCATATTGGTGGTCCAATTTCATTATTATATCATTTTATTTATTTATTTAGTTCGTTTTGGTAATACCAGCACCATATTTAAATCAGCCAATCTCCCTTTTTAGATTGATAATTTTAATTTTTTTTTTCATTTATGATTCTTTTATATTTTTTCAGTGTTTTATAACTGTTATGTTTTAAATAAATTCCTTTGAATATGTTTTTTAAAATATTTTATATTTTATTACCTGTACAGATTTAATTTAAAATTTAAATTATGCAATATCTATCTTATTTGGATAAGATTTCACTGTTAGTTATGTGAAATATATTATTTTAATTTTAATATTTTAATTGTTTCTACCAATTGTAGTATCCTATTGGGATTAAAAATTGAGTATTTCAACCCTAAAAAAAAAAGCTAGAAACATGAAAAAAAAAAAAAAAAAAAAAAAAAAACATGAACTTCCAAAATCCGAAAAATAATATAAATAAATTTAAATATTTAATTGTATATTTGAGTTCTTCGTGAAAGCCAAATAACAACTAGAAACCTTTCTTAAATTGATTCTACCAATTATAATATACTATAGGGACTCAAATTTAACTATTTCAACCCTAAAAATAGCCAGAAACATTAAAATAAAAACATAAACTTCAAAAATCCGAAAATAACATAAATAAAATTTAAATATTTAATTGTCTATTTAAGTGCTTCATCAAAGTCTAATAACAACTAGAATCCACTATATCAATTATAGTATCCTATAGGGACTCAAATTTGATTATTTCAATCCTATGAAAAGCTAAAAACATAAACTACAAAAATAAGAAAATAACATAAATGAAATTTAAATATTTGATTTCCATACAATTTTTCAAACTTATACTATATGCTTATTTTATATAATTTCCCTTGGTTATTTTTAACTTAATCAATTTTAATATTTACAATTATGATGATACTAACTGTATTTAAAGTTGTTATTTTTTAAAAGATAATGTAATTTCACCAAAAAATAAAAAATAAAATAGAAAAAAAAATTGTTAGAAGATTATCTTATCTTATCGTGGACAACATATTAATGAGTCTTGAAATATGGTGAATAGAAATATGAAGGTCCGAATAAATGACTTTAAATGAACATGGATATACTTAGCAGATAGTTTTAAGATTATGATGCACACACTTTTAAATTAATTAATTAATTTTTAATTTTTTTAATTTTAAACGGCACTGCGTTGCGCACGCATCGCGTGCGCGCGGTGGCTAGTTTCTATTATGTAATGGGTTGTATTTAGTAAAGGGTAAAATGGGTATATTTAATTAAAATTTTATTGTGCATCCTTTAGTAAAAATACAAATTGGTGGGTTGTATTTAGAAAATGAGCTGCCTTTAGTAAAAGGTGGGCTGTAAATAGCCCCACCCATGTATAAAAGTGTAAATGTGGGAAAAAATTTTGATTGACCAAAATATCCCTATATGATTATAAAAATATAGAAATAGACACTGTCTCTTAAAATTCCACCCAGCAAAATAAATAGGTTTTTCAATTGAATTAAAATTACTTAGAAATATTAATTTATTTTAAAGTCTAACTAAATTTTTTAAAAATAATTTCACTAAATTTTGTTTATATGAAATTTTACTAAATGAATAAAAATATTCTTAATTAAATTAAATTCCTTTCAAATGCTAATTTATTTATAGATAAAACATGAATTTTCAAATAATTAATTACTATAAAATACAGAATAAATTACTTTATATTTCTTATTTCCAATAAAAAACAATAATAGTTTTGCTATTATTCTTAGCACTCTTTTAAAAATAAATAAATTATAATACAAAAATTTTATAGTTTATTAAGTTCACACATATTGATTTAATATCGTTTTTACACAGTTTAGATCTGTCAAACTTTTTTTATGACAAATAATTACATTGTTCACATTATATTTGATTTTTTAAGAATATTTTTTTTCTGCAAATATTTACACGTGCAATGCATGTGGTGCATTTCTAGTATATATATATATATGGGTAATATGATCATTGATACTGTCTGTGATGTTTAATGTTTAGAGAGGCTGGAGGCAAAAGGTCTGAATGAATGAACGAAAGAATATTATTGAAAGTGAGTCTTTTTAGCATGGGAACTGCCAGCGCCAATGCTATATCCCCTCAGGCCTCAACTCGACACTCCCTCCTCAGACTCCACCTGCACTCAGGAGAATAAAAGAAAAAATAAAACAAAAGAGCCCCCCACTCCCCCCCTACTGGACTGGGCTTCTTCGCCCATTATGCAAGTTTGGTCTCTATTGGGCCCATTATGACCATCGGTCATGAAGAGAATGGGTCGAGTGGTAATGAGTCGACCCAGTTGCAGCGGGCAAAGCCAATTCAGTCCGACTTGTCGGGAGAGAAGAAATCTCTTTGCTCTGTTGTTGTTGCTGTTCATTCCATTCCATCCATCCATCTTCGTCTGCTACCACATATGCGTCGTGTGCCTTCCTCATTCAATCATTTCCCTGTCGGAAACCCTAATTTTCCTTCCCCACAAACACAACCTAACCTAACCTAAAATTTAACAACAAACACTATCACGCATGGAAGAGTACGCAGAAGAAGTGCGGACGCCACCAGTGAGTCTGATATCACTAGTGGGATGTCCAGAGCTTCACCCCTTGATCTCCACACATCTCCACTCCGAGCAGCCTCCCATCAATACTTTGGCCTTGCCCGACTTCTCTAAGATCTCCCTCCTTGCTCCCACCCTCAAGGATAAGGACAAAGAGACCGCCGATCCCCGTGGGATTCTCAAGCGAGATTGGTTGCTCAAGCATCGTACTAGGCTTCCTGCTGTTGTTGCTGCTTTGTTCACTTCTCATCACGTCTCTGGTGATCCCGCTCAGTGGCTTCACCTCTGCTCCCATCTTGATCAGCTCAAGTACGCTTTCCTTCCCTCTCTCTCTCTCTTTTCTTTTCTTACATGCCCAATTTTTGTATATCAAAATTTTCCCAATTTCATTATGCCTTTGTTATATGTTGTACTTGCTAATTTTCATGACTAAATGTAGGAGAGTGTTAGATTCTCACAATAATGCCAACTATATAAATTGGTTAGGCTCCTGAAAAACTGATGTTTTTACCCCAATTATCTAAATATGGACAGGGCCGTGATTCGTGGAAGAAACATCAAATTGGTTCTGATTGTTGTGCAGTCAACTTCCAAGGGTGAGTTGTCACGGTTAGCTTAGTTGTTTAGTTCTCAATATGACTGTAATAATACTTATAATTTTCATCTATCAATCTGAATTTGAAAAGAACTCGAGATGATTTGTGAGCTGCCATGGGATCTTTGTGTTCCATTTTTGTGAAGGCCATTATTTTGATATCGGGTTGACATTTTACACACTCTTTTCTGACCAGATTACTTATATTTGTACCAAATTTATTTTATGATGCCTCAGTTTTTTTTTCTAACTATATGCTTGTGTTATCTCTGCTAGCCGATGAACATTAATTTCATTGGAAATGTATGTGGTAGCTAATCTATTCTCATGAATTTTTTCATTCATGGAGTAATGTTACTTTCAATCACAACCAAAAAACTATATAAAAGAAATGAATTTATAAATTTGATAATAACTATGAAATTTAAAATATTATATACTATACAGTTTAAATATATCTTATGATGTGATTGCAGGAATGAAATAAATTAGTTTCTCGTGGGTAACTAGGGAATTGCCTTGACTGTTGCCTTGATATTCTCTTTAAAGGCCACTTCTTGATAGTGAAGATATTGACCATTATCATGGGAACTATGATAGTTAGCTTCTGTATCTTCATATGTTACATAGAGGTGTATGCCTTCAAAATGTTTCAAGTTTGCTAGATCAAACTAAAAACTTTAGCAAAAAAACAGCCTCTTCATTTCAGAGATATGTGTAGTATATCTATTTATTTACTTTGGGTGTGGGCAAAGGATTTTGCATTCTTATACTTTTTCCACCAAGCATTTTGAATATTGTTAGGATTGCAAATAAAAATCAGTGATTTGGTGAAATTATTCGATGCAGATGACATCAGTGAAGATCATATGATTGCTCTACGTAAGCGTGCTGAAGTAGATTCCAAATACCTTATAATCATTACCCCAAATGATGTTTCAGAACTAAAAGAATCTCTTAACAGGCATGCATATTTTTTTTAGTGCCTCTAAACTATGAGCATTTTTTTTTTGGTGACATCTGAATTATACTGTCATCACATAAAGCAACCCTAGTGCAGGCTGGGGAGTACATTTGCAGAACTAGCAAATACTTATTATAGGGATGAGGGACGAAGGATTAAAACGCGTATAGAAAGGAAGAGCTTCAATTCTATTGAGTTGCATATCCGCTATTGCTTCAAAGTAAGGGCTTCAATTTTTATTAATTTCTGATCAAGCCAATGCTTAATTGGTTGCCATATGCCTTCCCAATTTCTTAAGATAAAATTTTTATTCAACAATGTTGGAACAAGAAACATGTTTCATTTTGGTTTTCAATTGTTGAAATTTGAACATTCTGTGACCAGAAGTGGTATATTTGATTTCTTTGTAGCTTTTGTCCTCTCTGAGTTTGTTCTTGTTGCTCATTTATTATCTCAACCTTTTGGATTGCTAGGTTGCCGTATATGCAGAGTTTAGGAGAGATTGGGCTGAAGCTTTGAGGTTTTATGAGGATGCCTATCAAACACTTCGAGAGGTTGTCTTACATTTAAACTCATCACTCATTTTAAATCTAGTTGTATCCATTGATGGACCCTTTTGGAAAATTTTCTTGGTATTTCAATTGGCATTCTTGGGCATTCTAGGCTTTCTATTGTAGGAATAGCATCCTCATTAAACCATGTAATGGTAAGGATTTCTACTTAAAGTGCATTATGGTTGTTTATTTTTGTAGTGTAAGATTTTATTATGAAATATCACAACATTAAGTTCCTTGCTCAGCAAAGAGAAGGACAAGACGATTGGGATGAATCTCCAAAAGTAAAGCATGATAACCTGAATCTGACGCAAAAATTTCACATATCATAGCATAATTAGAGATGCATATATTAATCTTTAATACTCTTTTGCTATAACTTTTATCTACGTCTATGCAAACTTCTATTTTTATGAACCTTTTCTTTTATAACCATATTGAATTATATCTACAGATGATTGGGACATCAACAAGATTGCCACCAATTCAACGCTTAGTTGAGATAAAAACTGTTGCAGAGCAGCTGCATTTCAAGATATCAACATTGTTACTACATGGTGGAAAGGTTATAGAAGCAATTACGTGGTTCCACCAGCACAATTCTTCTTACAGAAGGCTCGTAGGAGCACCAGAAGTTATATATCTTCACTGGGAATGGATGAGCAGGCAGTTTTTGGTATTCGCTGAGTTACTGGAGACAAGCTCTGCAACCATTCACAATGTTTCATCTCTAGTTTTTGGTACTGCAGATAGACCTTTGACTGAGTGGGAATTCCATCCAGCTTATTATTATCAGGTGGGTGGCATTTGTACATTTAGTGGGACGACTTGCATAGACTTTCCCTGTATATACTCTTTTGCAGTCTCTTGCTAATCATATATATATGAGGAATAATAGTGTCAATCGGAAGGTTTGTATCATCTTGTTAAAATGACACCTTGGTTAGGAATACTCCTATGGCTTAATTTATCAGATAGTAAGCACCTCTATGGAGATGTCCATATAAATTAGAGACCTGATAACATCATTTCATTTCTTTTTTTCTTGAATGATTAGTTGTAAGTTTAAGTGCTTTTATATATATATATAAATAAAATATATATATATTCAGTTAAGGATATTTTTTTCTGGGTTATATCTCCAAATTTTATTTTGAAACAGTTATCAGCTCACTACTTGAAGGAGAAGAGATCTTGCTTGGAACTTACATTGTCAATGTCAGAAACTGCTAATGAGATTGATGGTAGTACTGAATCTGTGGTGCCTTCTACTTACGTGGGTCAATTTTCTCGGTTACTTGAGCAAGGGGATGAATTTTCTATGCAACCGTAAGTCTTAACCAATTATTATCCAGAATGTTGTCCTTTGATTTGCATTATTTATTTTTGTTAATGCTGATAATTTCATTTAATTTGTAGTCTTACTGATGAAGAGTACATTCGCTACACTCTAGGAGAAGGGAAAAGGTTCCAAGATTCTTTTGAAATCATTGCTTTGCTAAAAAAATCTTTCGAATCATACAGCAACCTCAAAGTCCAGCGGATGGCATCTTTTTGTGGGTTCCAGATGGCCATAGAATATTTTTCTGTGGGTGACTTCACTAATGCAAAACAGCTTTTTGATAACGTTGCAAGTCTTTACAGACAGGAAGGATGGGTCACTTTGTTGTGGGAGGTCTTGGGTTACTTGCAAGAGTGCTCAAGGAGACATGGTTCAGTGAAAGATTTTATAGAGTACTCCCTTGAAATGGCTGCGTTGCCAGTAACACAATTTTTCGGATTCAAAGAATGTGGACCAGCGGGACCTGCAAATCTCCAACATAGAGAAATCATACATAAGGAAGTTTTTGCACTTGTCAGAGGAGAATCATCTGATGAAGATGACCATAGTCTCAAAGTAACCGGAGATAATCCCCTTCATCTTGAGATTGATCTCGTGAGTCCCCTTAGAGTGGTACTCCTTGCTTCAGTTGCTTTTCACGAACAAATTGTTAAGCCTGGTGCACCCACCTTGATTACGCTGTCACTCCTATCGCAATTGCCCCATACTGTTGAGATTGATCAATTAGAAATTCAGTTCAATCAATCTGAGTGTAATTTTACCATCGTGAATGCTCAGAGACATCCAGTAGCTGCAAACTCTAATGATCAACAGGGTCGCCGAGTGGAGACAGCTCCTGTTCTGGCTCTCTTTACTAACAAATGGTTACGGTTGACATATGACATCAAATCAGGTAGATCAGTTACTGTTTTTCTGCATTCTTTGATGTTTTGATTTTATGTTGGGTTTTTTTCTGCACAGGCAGAGCACATTCCACCCATACTTTCAATAAATGGTTTTTACCTGGGATGTTCTTAAACCAGCTAATAGTAATGAGATCATCCATCCTCCAAACTTCATATGTGTGTGTGTGTGAGAGAGAGAGAGAGAGAGTCATTAGGTTTACAAACTATAACTTTTATTCCCTATCTGTGGGTCACTATTACTTCACCTGGATAAATACACTTTTACCCATGAAATGTACATCACCCCAGTCTTTTTAGCAGTCTGATTAGGTTGAATGAGCCCTCACTTTTTCCAAGTTGCCCCAATCCTTCTTTCGGAGTGTCACTTACTAATTATATGTTTCAGTCCTACCCTGCATGTGCTTTCTTTTTACTGGGAATTCCTCATAATATCATTACTAATATTATTGCTTTTGTTATGTCCAACCTTTCTTGGGCTTTAATTGTAAGACAACTATATGACTCTTTCAGATCTAAGTGGGAAGCTTGAATGCCTATCTGTAATTGCAAGACTAGGACCCAACTTCACAATCTGTTGCAGAGCTGAGAGTCCTGCCTCTATGGATGATTTACTGCTTTGGAAGTTTGAGGACCGTGTGGAGACATTTCCAACCCAGGATCCTGCTCTTGCTTTCTCTGGTCAGAAGGCTATCCAAGTTGAAGAGCCAGACCCCCAAGTAGATCTTAATTTAGGTGATTCTGGCCCTGCATTAGTTGGAGAAAGCTTCATTTTACCGGTTACTGTGGCCTCCAAGGGCCATGCCATCTACTCTGGCGAGTTGAAGATTAATCTGGTGGATGTAAGAGGAGGCGGATTGGTTAGTCCAAGGGAAATAGAACCGTTCTCTATGGACAGTCATCATGTTGAGCTTCTCGGCATTGCTGGAGTAGAAGGGGAATACGAATCTCAAACAGGTTCTGACAATATCAGGAAAATTCAGCAATCTTTTGGATTGGTGTCTGTTCCATTTCTAAACAATGGAGACTCATGGTCCTGCAAATTAGAAATCAAATGGCACCGACCCAAACCAGTCATGCTCTATGTGTCATTGGGCTATTCTCCACATAGTGATGAATCTAACGCACAAAAAGTCCATGTCCACAAGAGCTTGCAGATTGAAGGCAAGACTGCTGTTGTAATTAGCCATCGCGTTATGCTGCCATTCCGACGGGATCCACTGTTGCTCTCTAGGATCAAACCAGTTTCAGATACTGATCAGTTACCATCATTGCCTCTGAAGGAAACAAGTATACTCATTGTTAGTGCTAAGAACTGCACTGAGGTGCCATTGCAATTACTATCCATAGCTATTGAAGTGGATGGTGAATGCATTGGAAAATCGTGCACTGTGCGACATGGAGTTGAGGACCTCATAGACCCTGCCCTTCTTGTGCCAGGAGAAGAGTTCAAGAAGATCTTTTCTGTTATTCCTGAAGTGAATTCTTCAAAGCTCAGCATGGGGACGGTGTGTCTAAGATGGAGGAGGGATTCTGGGCCTGAACAGCAATCTGATTCTAGTGTAACAGCGGCTGGGGTTTTAACTAAACATAGACTTCCTGATGTAAATGTGGAGCTGTCTCCGTTGGTTGTGAGTTTGGAGTGTCCTTCTCATGCCATCCTTGGGAATCCCTTCACATATTTTGTTAAGATTCAAAATCTAACACAGTTGCTTCAAGAAATCAAGTTCTCATTGGCAGATTCACAAAGTTTTGTGTTATCTGGGTCCCACGATGACACAATTTTTGTTCTTCCAAAATCTGAGCACATCCTCAGTTACAAGCTTGTGCCACTGGCCTCGGGTTTGCAGCAGCTTCCCAGGATTACTGTGACCTCAGTGAGATATTTGGCTGGGTTCCAACCCTCAATTGCTGCATCTACTGTTTTTGTGTTTCCCACTAAACCTCATTTCAAGATGGCTGATATTGGAGATGAAAGACTGGAGTCCATTGTGGCCAAATAAACCCAATCCCAGATGTAGATAATTTCTTTTCCAAAACTGATTGCTAATGGGAAGTAATGGCAGGATTGCTAATACGTCTTTCTTGGATCTGTGAGGGCTTATTTCGAACTTAGTAATTAATGATTTGTTCCCATTGAGTCAGGGACTTGAAGCAAAAATCCTATCACGGTGGATTTTCTCTGGGAAATCTTTTTTGAAGGCCCAGTTGGGGATCCAGAAGCTTCTCCATCAATATCACATGCCCCATTTTTAAAAATAGTTATTTGTTAAGATTAGTATACAAAGGGTTTTTCATCCAACAAAGATTTGGTCTTCAAAGATGAGGTTAGTATGAAATTTTTTATTATTTAACTTTAATAGAATCATCTGATACATGAAAGTTTCGACAAATTGTGCTGCTCATGAGGTGATGAAAAATTGTAAGTTCAAAGAATTGGGAATTTGGAATTGAAAATATTTTGTTAAAATGACTATTTTACTGTTTTGGTTAGTCATTATAATTTGGTTGTGTGTGTGAATGGGTGGGTGGGATTGGGGGGAGGGGTATGAGGAGTTATAATTTATTGAGTGTGGGTGGCTTTGCACAAAAAAAATTGGTGCTAGTTGTGGCCTGCTGATGATAGTACCAACCATTGGTGATTGTGGTGAGTTGGTGGTGAAGGTGTTGTGGCGGTAGGAAGCGAGAGGCAGTGTTCCTTTTTCATGGATTGCACCAGGAGGAGGTGACAAGTTTATAGTGGTGCTGCTGCCAAAGATGGTGTTAGCAATGATTGCAATGTAGTGGCAGTGATGCATTTTGTAAGTAATGTAGTAGTGGCCGAGTTTGCAGATAGGTTGCTGCAGGAAGAGGGGGTGGGGGAAGGTTGGGACTTGGGAGTGACGGTAGTGAAGGTTAAAGAGGTGGTAGTGGGATTGAAAATAGTGGAGATAATAGTGTGTTGAAGGTTTGTTGTGACAGGGTTGCTTGTTTGTGATGGTGGCAGTGATGACAGTTTACCAGAGGTGGTGCATCGTTGGAGTGCTCTCTTTATATATATATATATATATATATATACTTAGTTGTTAATAAGAGTTGTGTTTTATATTAATTTGCATTATCAGTAATTCTTGTAGTCTGCTTAAATTCTTCACCGCCATCATCATTACTGTTATGGTAAATAAAAGAATTTCATAAGGCCTGATTAAACCTCACAACACCTAACCAATCAATCAAGCTAGAGCTTGTTGGTTATGAGCTGATTATTTAGGGAAAAGGTTATCTTCTCATAAAAGTGTCCCTCCTGTGCAGGAAAGGAGACCTGTTTACGCTGATTGTCTAATATGAGCAAATATGAAAACAGCTTATAATTCAACACTTCCTCATGTGCATCCAGTTACGAATAAATATTTAGTGTGGGTGCAGAACAACCAATGGGTCTTGAGTATGGTATATTTGCCAAGTAGAAACTGCCAGAGACTCCTCATAAAATTAGGCATCCGTTTAGAAACATGGCAATACCAAGATTGTCCTGTCTTTATGGTAATAGGGAAAAATTATTATTCCTAAGATTTTTTTTATTTTTTGCAGATATATTTGATAAATGGTGCTGGACATTGATTTGTCATATTACGTCTTGCTTTGGATATTAAATGAACAGTGTTTTCCTGTGCACTTTAATGAACCTACTTGTGTTTTTTGATATTGTTAAAATATTCTCCTGTGAAAAGGGCTCTCTCTTTTATGCAATGGCAAATCGCATGGGGGAAATATTGCCTCAAGTGCCCTGGAAAACAAAGTGGTTTAACCAAACAGTTCATCATTCAATGGTTGGGACTTTTATAATGACATACAAATTAATTTGTGACCTAAATTGTAAGTAATTACAAATCAATGAGAATCATTTATTTACCATCATTTGTGAGGTAGCTTCCATTCCCTACGACAGGTACCTTAAAATGTAATGTACATTACGAAGGAGCCATTCAATTTCCTTGGCAGGACGTCCAAAGACTCCTTCCAGGGAAAGATTTCTGTGGTTCCACTGTTCTGCATCAAAACTTTCCCCAGTCGCAGAGAATATTTGTAACTAATAAAAATAAATAAATGAAACTGAAAAGTTTGCAATCCTCTGGAAAAAAAACGAGCATCATCAACATGCATTGCCTCTTGTTCACATGGAAGACAGTCTGTAGTTCGAAAGACTTAAAGAGGGGCACATGATGGACCATTCTCTGGGAAAGGGAGCAAGATTCCAACAAACATAAAATTTGTGGGGTTTGCTCTCATTGCTTAAAGAAACAACAAAATCATTGCATGCCTAAGTCCAGTCTCGCATAAACATAAAGAAATGCTCTCAAACAAATGTCAATGTAGCAATCCCCAACATATAAAGGGAGCAATGCTGCGATGTAACTACAAATCAGCAAAAAAACTGTTTGAACTGCTAAAAGCTTGTCCTTTACTTGCATTTCTCCTCTTGGTACCTGCAAAGATTGAGGAAATGAGTAACATTAATATGACACAAACTCATCATGCCAGCCATATTATTATTTCATCCATCAATGGAGTTAATTGATCCACGAATTGTATTTCCGTGGGCATTATGCATGCAAAGGCACAAAAAGTTGCGAGGTGATTCTAACATCTAAACAAAATTGATACAGTTCATTGTAATTTACACAACATATATAAACAAAAAAAAAAAAGGTTATTTTGCCCATTTTTCTGTACAAATAAGAACATAGCATTTTTTAACACCCTAGTTAATAGTCCAATATGGAGACATCACAATAAAACCAAAATAATTGAAATCCTAACCACACCTCATACAAAGTGTAGTTAGAATGGTCATAAATGGGGTTGATGAATTTCATCCAAATTTCGAGTTGATCTTTGGTTGTAAGAGTTTCCTAAATAGAGAATGAGATTGCGCGCTGAAACACACGCACACACAGACATATATATATAGAAAGAGAGAGAGAGAAGCCAACGTGGTGATGATTGGATGGTGACAGATAGCATTAATCATGAGTGGTTTGAAAATTTATAATAGACCTCCTGTAGGTTTGGTTTCTACTTTGTTAAATGATGCTGCTGGGGTATGTAGATCCAGATTTGTTAGGTTGTAACTGAGCATTCGCCCTTCAGTTTACCAAAAAATGGAAAAAGTCCTCCCCTCATCTTATGTTATTCAGGTGAACAACTGAAACAAAAAGACACCAAATAGTAACTCATTATGACAAATTTCTGCAAGACGCCCAGTATACCTTTGTAAGATTCCGAAGGGCAAATATCCACATCCATCTCATCGCTATCACTGTCTGCCACAGCCACTTGACTCCTTAGGGTATTTCCGGATCCTTGCAATAAATCATCCAAATCCCATAGCTACATGGAAGAAATGTAGATAATTGAGATTAAATAATCTAATGAAAATAGAATGTCTATTAAAAATATAATAATAATAATGGAAGCATATTTCCACTTCACACTCTAAATATAAATTGGTTTAGTACAGTAGAGAATGGATTATATATATATATATATATATATATATATATATATATATATATATATTACTATTTCTGTATAAAAGTCCATTTTCCATTACACACACACACACATACACACACACGTAGAGGAAGGGAGGGAGGTCCATGCACCTTCAACATCTGATCATGTGATATACTGCCAAGAAATTTTCTATCATGAGAAAAGGCTACAAGACCAAACAACACCACACGTTAGACATACTTGTGCCAATAATATACAAACATTAGCCAACTTGAAAAGGGACGAGATCAAAAGAGAAGTGAATAATGCTTTTCAAAATAATAAAAGAAAGACAAAAAGGAAACAGTGCCCATAATTAACCATGGCAGATGATTCAAAAATATATAAACAATCAGGTCACCATTACAAAAAAAATAGGACTGTTAACAGGCCGGGCTGCAATGAACATTTTGGCAAGAGAGTTTTTGGTTAAGGGATATCATTCCAAGTGGGACTGACATTCAGTAAATCCTATGAGCCTGTATTTGCAGTTAGAATAGTTCCCTGAAAATAACCAAAGATGACTTGGATTTCCTCACAAGAAAATAAGGCAAATCATACCAAGACGTTCAACAGGGTATTCTGAATGCTCCGCAATTGGTTGGATAATTCTGTTGGGTAATATGCCTACCAAGCTATAAAAAAATAAAAATAAAATAAAAAGGATATTAACAACTATATTAGAAGAGGTAAGGATATGATCTGATGAGTAGAATGAAGAACATCCTGCAATAACAGCACTTCTCACCTTATGAGCCCATTCTCAGATCCAGTAATGACCCTATCTTCATCAAGCTAACACAAAAAATAAGAAATTGGTTGGTTGGAGCAGAGTATTTGTTAATTGATAATCAAGCTAGCTAATGCTAAAGTAACAACACTCACCTTCAACAAAGCATCAACAGAGTTTGGAGAGAGATCAATAAAGCGATCACTGGAAAACCAAAAGAGAAATTCAGGATGCATTACCCAACGAGAACATTAACAGCTAAGAGTCAAATAAAAATTTAAAATAAAATAAAATAAAATAAATCAGTATTTCTTCCAAGTTAAATTCTTTTACTATCATAGATAGAAGAAAATTTCCCCATCTCTAACACACTTTATAGGATTCATATCAATTATCATATGTAGGATAGAATACCTGCAATCCTTGAAACAACCCCACGAATACAATAATAAAGTTCCAGTTTGTGTTCCACAAATAACTTTTCGACCATTCTAAATAACCAAAAAGGAAAATAGTCAGGAAATCTGAACATAGTAAACACATATAGCTTATGAATGATCTCTTTCTTTGAGTTGTCCTATTAAAATCATCTGGGCTCATTAAAAAATATACAGGGCATTTAGTTGTTTTCCGTAGGCAAACAGCTTCTCTGAGAAAGCCACTATTTTCATTTTTTTTATCAGTGGGGAGGAGGAGGAGAAGAGGGGGGGGGAGGAATTCTAAATCACCTTAGTGTACCACACGTAATCTTTATAAGAATGTGAAAACACCTGTCCAGTAGAAATGCAACACCAGAATAACAGCACCACATTTTCAACTTTTAACACACGCATGCACAAAAAAATAATAATAATACTAAAATAAATGGATAGGACCATGGCGTTCTCATAGAATTATTACATGTTGCCAGAGGAAACAAATACCTAATGGAAGAATATGCTACATATGGAATATATGTTCCCAAGGAACAAATATAGCACAAACATATACTTTGATGCAACTGGAAGAATCAGAAAGAGTACTCAGCACTCTGAAATTATTTAAATATATATGTGTGTGTGCGTGTGCTACCTTCATAATAACAACAGACAACAACTCATCCTCAGAAAACTCAGACTGGGTTTGGATCTGCCATTAACATATAAAAAATCAAAGTAAAGATTAGATAGCCCAAATTTATACTATATTATACTTTGGTATAAGAAACAGTAAGGAAAAAAAAAAGGAATAATCAAAGAAATAAAAGTAACTTACCTTATTTCTTCGAAGATTACAAACAGATAGAGTCCCATCACCACTTAACAATGCAAAAGGGAAAAGAATTAGAGTTTTGAATCAAGAAATCATCAACAAATGAATCCATATGGAATAAAGAAGCCATCCACTAAGATACCCAAACTCAAAGGAACACACAAACGCATAAATGTTTGATACAGAAGGACGTAAATCCAAAAATTCATGATATCACATATTATCCATGTAAATTTCACCTCATAGAAAAATAATATATATATATATATATATAAAATGTTAAGTCAAAATATTCAATTACAACAGAATACATTAATTTAAAAAAAAAAAAATTGAAATAACATGGTAGATTTTAATATATTTAACATACAACAAAAGGCATCTTCATTTCAGCCTTCTGAAAACCTGCTCAGATTAGATTGATTAAGAAAAAAAATAAGTGCAAAAGGGATTGTACATCCCCCACATAACCTTTGACTTATCCATTGAATCAACAATGAATCAAAGCAAGGCACCAACCTCCCAGTTTGCATGAATCCTTTCAGATAGATTTTTTTGCAGGTGAACTAGGTTTAGGGTGATGTGATTGATAACTTATGTCAGTGTTAGACTGTTAGTGTGCAACTCCTCAAAAATAATTAGAACAACAAAATAAAAACTCTGGATCAGAGAGAGAGAGAGAGAGAAGTTTGATATTCTTCTTGTTGTTCACTGCATTAACTAAATGATATATATTGGCAAAAACCATAATGTTCATAAAATGACCACAACTGAAATGATGATAACTAGGAGCAGGCTAATTATATTACCAATGCACTGTCAATAACAAATAATCATTCATACCGCACCCAAGGGTAAACAAAAGTTACAGTGTTGACTACCTTGTTCCCAATAGTTTCATGGAATCAGCTGCAAAAGTCATATCCGAAATGTATTCTTCATGGGCTTCAAATGAGTTGCAGCAAGTACGTTGTCTAGTATCCCATACCTTCAATGAAGAAAAAACAAAAGAGCAGAAGAGTAAGTTGGCAAAACTTGGACTCAAGCTACATTTGAACTCTAAAAGATAGCCGTGCGATGCCCTCAATGCGGAAATGCAGGGACTACCCTGAGGGCATATTAGTCAATGCAAGGATAAAATGCACAAACTGTAATGTCTGTCCTTATCACAGTAGAAGTATGCATTCAACAAGTTTCTCTTCAGTCAAGATTTACATATGAACCACAATGAGAAACAGAAAAACAAGAAATTTAAAATATAAAACATAAATATAAAAAATGACAGGTGCTGTCAGTGCTTGGCCTGTAAATCAGTATCAACATACTTGCATTTGTTGAAGATGGGACATCTGATTTTTATGAACAGTGACATGCATTCACTGATTCACCAATGTTAATAGGAACTTTGTAAGAACAAGTTACAGGATGACTTTAAGTAATGACATAATTCACTGAAATTGTACTATTACGGTAGAAGAAATGTATTTTTTTTTTTTTTTGGGGGGATATGGTTTCATTTGTGGAAACAGCATTTTGATTAATGCATTTGTGCAAGGACAACACTTTAGTGGATGACAGAAGTAAGAGGACGTCTTAAGAACCTTCTATACATACATACATACATACATACATGTGTGTGTGTGTGTGTGTGAGTTAATCCATGTTAGATTTTAAAGCAAACATACCCATGTTTACAAAAGTCATTTTGTAATGAATGCATCAACTAAAGATAAGATTAACAAAAGAAATTGAACATCCGCAGGCAGTAAAATACAAGTAAAAGCACTTCATCTCCCAATGATTCTAAAATGCCAACGATGACATAGATAAAGTAATTTGAATTGTTTTAATATGTATTGGCAGTTTGGCACCATACATTCTCGAGCAGCTAGATGATTATGAAAGAACTTAAAAGCATGCAGAATTTCCTGAAGATTCTCTGGAATTCACAATATTTAGAAAATGAAGCAGCAATCACATCATTCTTTATCTTTAAATTAATAAATCTGAATAGTGAGCAATGATACTGTTATTTATTCTATTTCCAATGAGTGAGTACGCCCTTCTGTCCAAAAGCTCACTGATCGTGTTCTATTCCCAATGAGCATGTTTGACCTAAAGTTGTGGATATTTGCAGCATAAGTCACCACTCTTTTATTGAGAGATCACTCTCAAACAGAGTGCAATTGATTTTGCCCATGTGAAACAGTTGAACAATTATCAAACTAAACTTTCAGTAACAAAAGGTTATAGCTCTCTAGCAAAAACTCTTGATTTTTATCTTTGATAAGAAGAACAAGCTTAATTGGGTTTCTATTTTCATTTTTTCCTAGCCCTAACATAATTTTTACATCTTTCAAAATTTTAGGGCAATCTAACATATAAAATGGGGACAAAAAGATTTGGGGGATGCCACCTTGATGCACCCTTCGTCATCTCCCGAGGCAATGGTCGATTCTGTCAGGTTGATCAATCGATTGATGGCAGCCCTGCACAAAAATACAATATCATATCAACTTCAGAAAATGAGAACAGACAAAACATGCAATTACAAAAGCTACGCGAGGTAAAAATAAAAAATAAGCTTGCAAAAATCTTTTAAAAAGCATGGGATACTAGCACTACTGAACATGCACACCCACTCATGAGAATTTTCGAGACGAGCGATTGATGATCCTGTTTCCACATCCGTGGCAAGAATTGAGCAATCCGGAGAACCCGTCAAAATTGCTAAGGTACATGCATATGAACCATGAGAAACAACTTAGAGGCAAATCCATTATAGATCAACTTATGGAAATAAAAATGCAAATAACAGTAAGAATAACTAAAATAACTGAACAAATGAATAAACACATAACAACTTAACTAAAAATTAATTAAATGCATTACCATGTCCATCATTGATGAAACGAACAGCTCTACAAGATTCACTATGTGCGTGAACTTCCAACAACCTAATATGATTGCGAATAAAATTAATGGAAATTTTAGATATCACATAATTAAATAAAAAATCCTAGAATTTTTACTTATGTTGCAAGGTTTTCTATGTATATTGATAAATTGTAGAGGCAAAAATACAGAAAGAGACAACTGTTTGATTTGCTACCTTTGTGGTATTGAATCAGCAGAATAACGGTATCTGTAACAAACGAAGAAAATATTATCAGCGCAATTCAGTTTCTTAAAACTGATACAAACAGGAGAAAACAGAAGTTATGGCCATGTGAACTTACAAGTGAAGGTCGCCATTAATCAACCCTGCGGTGACAAGTTGGTTTGAAGGATGGAAATCAATATCGAATGGAAGCTTCCCTAAGTTAATCTCCATTGGAGATAATACAATCGATTCAGATCACTATAACCGACCTGGTCAGTAACACATAGCAATGCACATCATAGTTAGTATATAATGGCAAAAGATGCGACTTTTAGCATGCCATAAGTCTGTATACCTGAGAAACACAGGAATCAAGAGGTCATACTTTAGTTTTGATATCATATCATATATCTTTAGGTTATGATATCATTTCATATCATACTACTACAGAAAAGTGAAAGGAATTTTCAATTTTATATATTTATATTGATTACAGCACATCTCAGCTCTCAAACGACGCCTCCTTCTCTCTCGCCTAAGACATACATGATGAACTGAACTCCTAAGATAAAAAACTGCATCGCAGACACTATAGCATCAAACACAAAGGGAATCAATCGATCAAATCCTAACGAACGGTATGTGAACTAAATACTCAGAATTACAATCAAAAGAAAAAAATAAAAAATAAAGGCTGCGTATTTTAGTTCACAGCCTACCTGAATAGAGCTTGATGAAGCAAGCTTAACAGATGGAGATGGAAACGGTAATGTGCCACAGCAGCCTTACGGAGAAAATTTTCAGTTTCTCTAATTGCCCTGCACTTCATAACTAGGGTCTACGGCCATTGATGGAAGCGGGTTGGGTTATTCGGGGAACCCGTACCGGCCCAATTGGTGGGTTTGGGAGAACATGGTAAAGCCCAGGACAGTCTGTGGAAGAGTAAGAGCTGATTGGGAGTTTCAAGTTTTGGACCTAGCAGGTTTTGAACTAAATAATACAACTAGTTCATATCAAAACTAACTTTAAGCTGAACTGGTTTTGATTTATAAGTTGTTTGGTAGGATTTCAATTGCAACTTGGTTTTTAAACTATTGGAGAGAAGGGAAAAACAAAAAGATGAAGCGATGAAAGAGAGAGAGATTTTAACATCATCTCAGATGCTAATCTTAATCTTCATAAAAATTTATTATCTTTCAATAAAATTTCTTAAATCAAAACCCTAATATCACAAATCCACACAAACTTTCAATTTTTTAAACTCTAGAAAATCTCAATGTCTCTACTTGTCCCAATCATACAAGAAGAAAGAGGAAGAGAAATCAACTAATTTTGATAACGAAGTTCAATCAATCCGAAGCGCAAAAGCATGCTGATGATGACAAAAGTCTAACAAAGTAAAAAGACAAAGTCCGGAAT
>JAESVK010000920.1:40040-90056 GCA_017140935.1 Hamamelis virginiana | reverse complement strand
AGTTTTGAATTATTGTTTAATATTTAGATCGGCTTTCTTCCTCTTCACATGCTTTGATCCATGATCGTTAGAGATTCTATTTTTTCTACTCACCTGGTCTTGTGATGAGATTGGAGAGCAAAGCAGGAGGACCTTGGCCACTATGAGAGGAGAGGGAATAAAATATAAGCCTCCATTGTGACTTGTGAGAAAAGACGAAAGAGAGAGAGATGAGAAGTCTCCACTGTGATGAGAGAAGTAAGTGAAGAAGAAAAGAGACGCTTCAGTTTTGGGGGCTCTCTCCGGTTTCAATTTTTGAAACTAGGCTGTTTGGGAACTCAAAGAACCGGTTCTTTCTGGCATAAGGTGGGCCCAAATAGTTATCTTTATGTTTGGTAAATGAATACGAGATATGTATCAGGTTTTTTATTGTTCCAAAAGGGGGCCAAAAGCTGGCTACACTTGTTCCAAGGTACGAGCTGGTTTTCCCAAAAACCATATTTGGTTCAGCTGAAACGTCTCCTCACGCAATACTACTCTTCACGCAGACTCTCCTCCAAGCATCCAGTCTTCACGCTTGGGAAGACCACAAAAAAACACACTCTCCTCAAACAAAAAGCTTGAGGATTTTAGCTTAATCACAACCACATTTTAGTAGTCAATATGGAAAAAGGTGTGTTCTTATTCTTGATTTCAATTGTGGGTCATAGAAAATGCCTTTTTTTTTTTTTCGAATTTCTTGATAATTTTTTTGGTTCCATGTTATTTTTTCTTTGGATTTCTTGATATTTATTGTGGTTCCATGTTATGTGGTTCTGTGTTCCAATACATTAACCTGTGCATCTCTCTCTCTAAGCTTGGATTTCTTGTGATCTTGTGTTTTGTAAGTTTCTAGCTATGGTTCTATGTTACAATGCATTGGTTATGTTTGCTATAAACTCACAAAAAATCAAAGCTTTTCTTCAGGAATTTGGTTAAATTCCTTCCATTTGGTTCTTTGTTCCAACACACTCACTTGTGCATCTCTCTCTCCTTTTCTTTTTGCCTATTATTATTCATGGTGAGCTATTAGATTTGTTAAAGTTCACACACCTCTGTTCGCCTCTGTTACAGAGGTCAAATAAATGCTCTTTCCTCTTATGCTATTTCTATTTAAAAAAAAAACGTAAGTAATAAAGATGGAAAAATTATAGTAAATCAATAATATTCAGTTTATTCACATGCCTCTGTTTATTACATAATACATAAACAATAATAACCTATGATCTATTAGACTAATATTATCATTTTAGATCATAACCAGAGGCATAATGTAAATAATAAAAAGATTGGATGCTGCAAGTAAATACTATCTTAATGATGCAATATATTATAACCATTGCAGTATATTATAACAATTATAGGATAATTTGAACCAAACAGCATTCAGAAAAAAACTAGGACAGTACTCAGTTGTAGACAAACAGGCTATAAAATGGAAATAGTTCAGATATAATCTGACTGATAAAAAACTAAATAGGGGAACCTATTTTTTAAAACCAACTTTTAGTTGGAATGCAATTAAACCGATTAATGCCAAAATAATGAAGATATAAAACCAGATATTTGGCTAGTTGAAGGTTACCAAACAGCGTTTAAAAAATCTGGACCATAAAAAAAAAATCCCAAATGAATTCAAACCCTTCATTTATAATTATGGAAAGAGTGCTAAAAATGAAAAAAGCTGCATCGGTCACATTATTTGGAATATAATTTTGGGAAATTTTTTTAGAATGTATAGCATTTTCCTTTGTTGAAGTTATGACTTATGACATCGCTAAAATCTCCTGCCCCAAATCAGTACCAATTCTAGGTTTTTTTTTTTTCTTACACTATCACTAATTGGATTAGTGCTCTTGGCTTTTCAAAATAGCCAACTTTTGTAATCTGTACTATTCTAACTCTTTTCTCTTGCAAAAAAAAAAAAAACCCTATTTTCTTATTACACTCTTACCAATTGGATTAGTCATCAGTGGCGTGACTTTAAACTAGAGAATTTCAAAAGAGTCAACATTTGTACTATTTTTGCAAACCAATGATTCAATAATTTTTATAATAAACTATAATTTTACTATTTATTCTTTATATGCTCTCGTTTTTTGCCTTTTTGGCACAATTCATTACACTTAACCTCCGGAAAATATAGTTTATATCTTACAATCGAGCATTATATGTATTTATAAAGTTAATTATATTCTAAAAGAATATAATAGAAAGAAACTGCCCCAATTGGAATAGAAACAGACTTAACAAACCCTTCACAATCTCTGCACCTTGAGGGATTTGGGAACCACATTAATGTCAGGAAGGTTTGTTTCTCATTTCATGTCTCTCTCGTCTATATTCCTATGTCTTGCTTGCTTCGATTTAAATCATACAGAGAGAGTCAATTCGAGTCCGGCCGTTTCGGCTTAAAAATAAAAGCTGCTGATCAGAATGCATGCAGTACAAATCATATGATATTAGGCTCAATTTCAGTGGACATTTTTTCCAAAATTCAAAATTTCATTTCCTCTCTTGTGAAGGTACCCTAGGCTGAAGTTCACGTCTTTGGCAAAGTTATGAGAAGTTTATCTTGTGAACTGCTGAAACAATACAAATTCTTAAGTTGCTTTTGTACTAACCTCAAACTCGCATTCTCCTCCATTTCTCGGTACATATAATTGTTATAATTGATGTTTTTCTATTATTTACCTAACTTTCCACTAACATTTAAAACAAAAAAAAAAAACAAAAACAAAAACAAAAACAAAACTCAAGTGCTGAAGTACAATGAGGATCACCACTCCTATTTAACAACTGCTCCAAAACACATGTAGTAGAATCATGACTTTGACAGTGTAGCAACTTAAAAACTCGCCTATTCTTAGTACAGTTGAGAATAAATCACGGGGTAACGCACAAAAATACACATACCATTTCCGCAATGTCCCCTCCTCCCTTCACACGAACCATGTTCCTAAAGTTCATGTATATCTTTTATTTTGATCCCCTCATTTCTCTTATAGTTTGCGGTATCGTAGGGTCAACTATCATTCATAAGAAACGATTGTTTAATCTTACACGTGGTTGAGATCAAATTTCTTATTGCAATTTGCAATTACAAGAATTACTCCCGTCTCTCTCCTTAATTTCAATTAGAGTTAGCCTTTTAATGAATAGTAGTGAAATTTCAAATGAGCTTTTTGGCTGTGAATCACATCCGTTGTTTTTTTCCTCCTATACCAATAGTACGTATTGGTAACATGAGTGAGGGGAGGGATTTAACGTCTTTATGCTCAAACAAATTTCATCATTCAACCCTCCCACAAAACACCTCGCGATGTAGACTTCGTCAAAACCCTCAGTTTAATTAGCATGTTTCTCGAAATGTGTTTGATAATGCTCCACATATATTCCATCAGCATAGTTAGGTGCAACTTTGACATTTAAGTTGTTGGGTCTATGTATTATGAAGGTCTAAATTGGGTTAGTGAAGCCTTAAAATTGAAATAGCCCCGAACCTCTCCATCCATCAAAACTATTGAAAAACCTTACTTCAAGGGAGCTAACCTCCTCAATTTTATTTATTTATTTATTTATTTTTTGTGTGAGATTAAAGTTTTGCATGACAGAGAGAAAATTCCATATCAATCGATGTGGCAATGCACATGATTAATCGTTATTATGGATATTCATCAGCATAGCTACCAATGTACATGATCTATATATTTAATGTATTATAAAAATAAAAATGTCATTTTATTTAATTTGTTTAAAAATTCTAATTTTTATTAAGGCATTAGTTATATGCAAAGAGAAATTTCATTTTCTTTAACTTCCTTCTAATTATATGTTTGGTTACAAAATTTATTAATACTTTTATCACTATCACCATACCCTATATGCTAATATTTTTCACAATGTATATAATAATTTGACAGCATAAGAGTCATAATTGTAGAAGGTTATAAAGTTTGGCTAATTTGTGCATAGAGTCAAGCATAAAACTTATTCTGGTACTCGGATGCACCTATCCAAATATATTTCATAGAAGATATTTCATTTGTCATTTAAGATAATGTTTTATGTTAGGGCTATATTATAAAGATTAGTATTTTTCATGCCATAGTATGCTTATAATTTAATTTATAGGAATTTTGCAGTTAAAAGTTGAAGGATAGCAAAGTTTTTAAAGAAAATAATTATTAAATATAGAAAGTCAAAAGTAGAGTTATGATACCGCATTTGCCGATTTAATCAAAATCAATAAACACTTAAATGACCGTTAGATCATTCAAGTGGAATAGATTATCATTCAAATGACCGAATTAAACCACCATTTGAGTGCCCGTTGATTTTACCAAACTGAGTAAATTCTGACTTGATTATTTCTCGTCAACAGTATATACTCAGTAATAAATTATTATTATTTTTTTTCGTGGAGAATTAATTCAGTGGCTTACTGGCGTGAGAAGAGTGCATGATTCTTGCTTTGACGGAAAGAAGACGATGATATTCCTGACAATGTTTTAAAAACCGGACGGTTCATCGAACCGAATAAGTGATTGGGTTAAGGGTCAACCGATTCAACCGTCGGTTTAATCGAGTTGAACTGTGATGTCATAAATATATATTTCTTCATTTACTTATTAGAGCAAAAGCTGCAAAACAAATTCAAAAAATATATATTTTTTTAAAGTTTGTGCAATCAATTCATATATTTGAATGTATATGTAGTAATTGAAATTAAAAATCGATGACTACTCTTAATAAATCATTATTATAATATTTTTTAAATGCAAGATAAGAATATTGTAATATTAAATTAGGTACCTAGATTTTTTTTGTTTTTTTTGTTTTGGCTATTTGGGGATTTTTTAGAATAATTTACCTTTTTAGCCTTCCTGACTTTAAGAGGCTTAAAAAAGGTTGGGGCTATTTTAGTCATTTTCGTAACCTTTTTTTTGGGACCAAAACCTGGTTCTCTTAACCCATCAATAAATCCGTAAACCCATTGTTCCAATCGTCGAATTGATCAATCTTTACTAAATAGGCTGATTTTCAATAAAACTAAATTTCAGTGGATTAAACAATCCTATGAGGCATCAAAGTCGGTCCGATCCGAATTTTATAACACTCCAAGAGTGGTAAAGCTAATTAAGTGCGTGTTTGGATAAGTTTCTACTTCCAATTTTTATACTTTTAAAAGTTAAAAAAGTAAAAAAAAAATTATATTTTTCATAATGCAAAATTTTGATAATTACTTTTAAAAATTGAAGAAGGAAGGGATTACTCCCTCAACTTTTAAAGTAACTATCAATTTTTTTATAGTCAAAATTTTCATCCTTTTATTTTTAAAACTAAAAAAATAAAAATTAAAAACTTATCAAAAAGATTAACTTTTCCGGGTATTGGACGTATCACTGTAAATAAATCATTTTAAAAGGTCAAAAGTACCAACTGTCAGAATCCGAACCGCCTCTATTTTATTATGTACAAATTCGAACACCACATGCCACCTCTCTCACACTATTATAGTTCTGTCACCGGCATTGTCTGTCACACTCAATTAATACGGACGTCTCGCCGGCGGGCTTCTGTTTCGGTTCTTCTTCTGTGCGCCATCTTTCCAAGTCTCTCAATACCATCTCCGTCGTTACTCTGCGGTTATCTTTTCCAACTTCTTGGTGCAATGCCTACTGGTAAATATTCATATGTATATATATACACACACATATACGTGCGCAATTCTCTCTCTCTCTCTCTCCCTTATACATCTTCTCTCTCTCGGTTTCTGGGGTTTGTGTTCGCTTTAAAACTCGGAGTTCTAAGGTACCCAGAAAAGAAAGAAAAAGGAAAAACTGTCGTATTTGCTAACTTCCGTCTCTTTGTTGGAAACTTTCTTGGTTTACGTCGGCTCTTTGAAGACCGTGCTCTCAAGTTTTTGTTCTGTATTTTATTATTATTATTATTATTATTATTAATTCTGACTCCTTGTGGGATTGAGTTATTTACTTCACGCGGTTTAGGTTTCTTTTTGTAGAAAGTTTTGTGTTTTCTTAGTTCAAGAGGGTTTAGCAGTGGAGTGTCTCATTCCATTTTTGGTAAGTCGGTGAGTCTCGCAACCTCTTTCGGTTGCGGAGTCATTCTATATTCAGGGGTGGTTTATGGTTTTAGGGTTCAGGGAGTTGATGAATACATCTGGTTGTTAAATTTTTGCACTCTTGATTTGTTATTTTTCGACAAGTTAATAGAGAAATTTCCTATACCTCTATGGATTATCGATTAGTTGTTTAGATGGAACATGTATGCATTACATATTTTCTGCAGGTCTTGATTTCTTTGCTAATTCCTATACGTTTTTGTTTATTTTTCCTTGGAGCAATGGAGCCTACACTTTATATTTGTATTTTATTTTTCCCTCATAACTCGATACATATTTATATGTATTATAACTTAGAAGTCATGTCCGAATGAATCTTAAATCCCATGCATATCTTAACTGCGTAGAACTGTACTCTTTGGAATTCTCACTTTTGTGATTTTGGATGCTCAAGGGCTGGCAACTTGGGTGATCAGAACTGTCAACGAATTAATTGTGTGCCTGTGTGGGGAACTTTAGTTGGATTTCTGTTATTGTTAATAGAGGAATGTTTATGGTGATCTATCTGTGCCCGTATGGGAAACTTTAGATTGGATTTCTGGTATTGTTAATAGCTGTTGCATGCCATTTAAAGGAATGCTTATGGCGATCAATTCATCTTCATTTTTGGTTTTACTACATGCTTGACTTTCTTACTGTTTTCTGGTTTATTTCAGTGCTGTATGCTTGGTTTTTCATGCCTTCCTTACTGTTTTCTGGTTTATTTAGTACAGTATGCTTGGTTTCTGTTTCATTTTTTTTTCCTCAGGTTTGAAAACAGGAGATTTACCGATGAACTTAAATGAGCCACCAAAAGAAGGTGAATGTTGTTACCTTTTTGTTGCTTGGCCCCCCTCTTCCTCCTTCCTTTTTTTTTTCTCATATCACAGACAATGGTGTGGAAGTTCGACATGCTGTAAGGTGTCTGACTGTCTGACCTGTGACATAAAAAAATTTGAAATGCGTTGACTATGACACAGGCACAAGTGTCTTTTCCAATGGCAACACTAAGTGTTTGCACTACAAAGTAGGAAAAAAAAATAGAAGTATCTTTTTTTTTATGCAGAATGTAACAATTTTGAATGCAAAATTTTATAGTTCTACAAATCTCTATTATTATGCTAACACCTGATTTTTGTAGATGGTTATAAACAGTATGTTTTGCTGCAAAAAGATCGAAAACTAATATGCCGGACACAATGCGTTAATCCACCCTGTGAAATGTAGGCATACTTCCTCTGATTATTATGTCTGCTTATTATGGTACCCTTTTTGGGCACTTAAATTGAAATATTTCTCTGGTTAATTTTATTTGTTTGTTCAATTTTCATCTCTCACACTGGGACATTAGATTCTGCAATTTTTATCCGGGGGTATATGCACGCTAGCATAATCTCAAATTGTAGAACCAATTTAAAATATGTTTTAGTTGTATTCCTATTGGGCTGAGATAAGTGTCTTCCTTCTTGTGCTACATCTAGAGTACTCTAGCATAGGTATAGTTTCATTATTTATTGAATTGTCAAACATTACTCTCATCTCATCTTCTGGAGGGTATAGGTTTGGTTTGAATAATTTGGCCATATTTGGCATCAATTGCTATATGTTTACGTGGGATGATTTTAAGTTTCTGTATTGATGTGGCTTACTAATATAAAGATGCTTATTAGTTGATGCACCCATCATGTTAATTAACAATTAACATCTTAATACTTTCATTTTTTATTTTAATAATCATTAGAAACGGATGTTCAACTATACGTGTAAGGTTCAAGTGTATTCAAGGAGTGGAATTCTATGTATGCCGTACTGTTTTCCTTGTGTGGTGATCCTATTGTTGCATGCATATTTTGTAATTTTGTTAATGTATAAAGTATAATGACAAACTCTTGCCGCTGTGAGAAGATTGAGGCCTACTATCCTTAAGAGTTGTTCCTTTATGACTGTGGATTCTTGTTTTGTACTGTACTCGAAATTGATCTACTTCAGTCTCGTGGTTGGGCCATCAATATAGTGGTTTTAGTGAATTGTTCAGTTGACTTCAATCTGAACCTGCTGACCATGGAATGTTTTACAGGCCTCCAGATTGGAATATATTCGATATAGTTCGGAAAACGAGAATCAATTTTCTTTCAGGATTACCTCATTTTTTCCTACACCCTGCTTGTCAAACTTCTCGTGATCAGAAGGAATGGGGAATATTCTTGAATTTCCTCCAGAGGAACAACATGGTGAATTTCCAATCTTTTTCCCTATGTTTTGCTGTTTCTTACCACCCTCAAAACTGTCTCTTGCTCTATTTTTTATCTATCTTTCCTCCAATTTGTAAAAGATGCTTGTGTTGCATTAACTTAACTAAGTTATTCTTTTTAATTTCAAGTACTTTTAAGCATGTTGACTATTAAATCTTTTGAGGCGAGAATGGATAATGAAATTTGGTGATGTTTACTTTTCAAGGATAAGTATAACGTATCGTGGTTTTAAAATAAATCCATGTGATGGAAATAAATTGGGACCTTTATCAGTATTTAATCTATATTAATATATAAGGGCAACAGGACTCTCTGTATGATCACATTTTTATTCCCAAATTGCCCTCTACAAAAAGGTAATTACTCTTCACCAGAAAGATATAAATGTAATTCTCAATGGCCTGTAGCAGCCAGATTTCTTCTAAAAAAGTTGGTTCTTAATGTTAGTTAAGTCTGCACATGTATAGGGGGAGCGGTTAAAATATGTTGAAGTTCTACCACTAGGAAGCAGGCGATGACAAGACTGGTGATTATCTACAGTTACAAATGAGGCCTATAAATTTACAATCCTGGGATTCCCAAAGGATATCCTGTGGTGCTCTCTTTTTTGGACTCTTTATGGTGCGAGCGGAGAGTGAATCTATATAAAGAAGGCTGGTTAACCTTGCATGCATTACAAAGAGTCTAAAATAGGAGGCAAAGTATGACAAGATTACAAGATTATAAGGTTCAGGAGACTAATTGGCAAAGTGATTTTCCCAAAGGCATCCTGGGTGCTCGCTTTGAGGGACTCTTTGTGGTGCAAGCAGGGAGTTAGTCCATAGAAACGGCTGGAGTCAAATGTGACAAGACTGATGAAATTCTGATAGACTTGATATTGGTCCAAGTTATTATCTGCTGGAGCATGTGGAGAGGAGCACAAGGATTTATGAATTTCTAGCTTTACAATATTGTAGGTAATTAGGAATGTTAAATTCAAGCTAAAAAATAAAGTAGGTATTTAGGAGCTTGGAACAACTTTGGTGTCATTTCATGATTTGTATGTATTTTTCACTGTAAAAAAAAAAAGAGGTAAAGTTAGATATTTTAAAACAACTATTTTTTCAAATGTTTTTTATTCTAAAGATAAATGTATTGCTAATCGAGAAATATATATTTTGATTCAAAGTTTTTTTATGGGATTTATAGGTAAGCAGGTTATTTCTTGATAATGATGCTAGCATTGTAGGAATTAGGGTTATGGTAGTGGTGGTGTTGGTGAAGGTAGTGATGTTAGTCTGTTTACTCTATTAATATATTCATATTTAAATTATACTTCGAATAGATCTTTTTATGTTGTCTGTTTACTCTATCAATATGTTCATATTTAAATCATACTTCGAATGCATCTTTTTATGGTGGTTTTAGCTTCCTTCTTTAATTCCTTTTTCCCACCTTTTTGCCCCTTCTCTTAATATATCTTCCTTTTTTGTTTCCTAAAAGACATGTATTCTTGTTGGGAAAGGAATATATATAGCTTTATGTGTTGTCCCTAGTTAGATTTGCTCAGTGAATAATCCATTTGTGAAATACTGACATTATGCTTTTGAAGGTTGCCGTCATGAAACTTGAGTTATATGAGTTTTACATGCTTCCGCCCGGTGAAGGCTCGAATTTTAGCCATGTTGTGGTTGCATATCGAATGAAGAAAGCAGACAATGCATGTGATGGTCCAAAGCATGACATATCAGGTGAATTTCATCAACCCCCCCCCCCCTCCTTTTTTCCCCAACCCCCTTTTTGTTCTGTGTGCGCCTCCTTCTTTCCTTATTGATCTGGGGGCTCGATGTGCTTAATTATCTTCGGTTAATCTAAATTTTAAGTTTCAACTGAAACATAAGAACATAAAAACTGTTTTCACTTTTATGTCGTCTATGTCCTTGTAAGTCCTTTTAATATACACCTCTTCTTTTTTTTTTTTAAATTAGAATTAAATTTATGTTAAAATCTAGGCAAGTTGATGCTTTGGTCCTTTGATGAACATGCCGTGTTTATATAAGGTAGTTACACTTCTACCACCATTGACATTAGAGATATCTGTGGGGGCCACCATCTCATAAGGTGTTGATTGGATTTCAGTTGCGGATGAATCGCGGATTGAGGCCTTTGTGTGTTCAAAGGATTTAATGCAAACAACGGTTTCCACAAATACTTGCATGAATGGTAGACTCCCATCGTCTGTTAGAGAGTCTGCTCTGCCAAGTTTCCAAATGGTCGAGGAATTTACTGATAGATCAGATGCATACATGAAAGAGGCAGGTTCAGCTACATGTGCAGATAAATGTTCTACTAATCGCAAGTTTCCATTGGCAACTGTAGATCACCATGTTCGTGAGTCGAGGGTTGAAACTTGTAGCAGATCTCAGCCTAGTGCCATGCAGGATGGCCTCTTGGAGAAAAATTATGTGCGAGCAGACCCAAGTTATCTAAAAACTCTTGGTCAGG
This sequence comes from Hamamelis virginiana, assembly GCA_017140935.1. Taxonomy (NCBI): domain Eukaryota; kingdom Viridiplantae; phylum Streptophyta; class Magnoliopsida; order Saxifragales; family Hamamelidaceae; genus Hamamelis; species Hamamelis virginiana. Next base: position 79,178 of record JAESVK010000920.1, on the reverse strand, counting down.
CTCATTCTGGATGGATTTTTGGTGCAATAGCTGAGCTTGTCGACAATTCCAGGGATGCCAAATCAACAAAGTAGGTTAATTGGCTCTTTCTTATTTATATTCTTTGGAAGTTTGGGAATTGGACTGCACTGGCCAAACTCTCAACTCTAGTTTGTGCTCTTTTCTTATTCTTTGTGCAACTTTGTACGTGCCTCGGATATATATTTAAACTACATTGTTGCTCTTTATGATGTATGGCTCCATTTTGGTGGTGTATGCAACACAGGCTGGACATTTTTATTGAGATCATATATTTGAAGAAAGCTGGCAAACATATTCCTATGCTGTCGGTGATGGATGATGGCCATGGGATGACCCATCAGGAGATTCTGAGAATGATATCTTTTGGGCACAAGCAACCTGATGGAGATGATCCAGATCATATTGGAAGATTTGGTATTGGATTTAAGGTAGCCTTGGTTTCTTTTTTGTGCTCGAACAATTTATTATGGGAAAACATTCTCGTGTTTGCTAGGCTTCACATAACCTGATTTAATCTTCAGTTTCCCAATAGGTAGCTCAACCCCATAAAGAAGTTTATTTATTCCTTTCTTTCCATAGTGTCGAAAAAGTTGCATTTGGCATCATCTTCCAAACTGATAAAGGAGAACTATTACCATTCTAAACCACCACCCTTTTTCGGATTGGATAACTATTTGAGTCAAAACCCAATTCATCCATAAAAACAAAAAAATCAAAAAGTCCACGAGTCTCTTGGCACTATATAATGTAACCAATGCAACGAAGCTAAAATGAGGAGCTTTAGATACTGGGTACCTAATTGTCATCGTTTTTCATTTTTCTTTTGAGATTTAAATCCTTTTCCACCACACTAAATCAATTAGCCTCCCATGTATCGCATTTACGCCTCAACTAACTACTAGCAATCAAGTTTTATGTTAACCAGTGCAACGAACCAAAAATGAGGAATTTTAGATACTTGGCGGCTTGGCGCCTTATTGTCATCCTTCCACTTATAAAAGTGGAATGAATTATTGAAAGATGAATACTTTTCTTGCAAGTTGCGCTCCTTGTGCTCCATGCCCTCTGAAACTCAAATGTGTTATCTGGCCTCTAATCATCTGGATAGAGATGTAAGCACGGTTTTCATGTTTGCCAACTTCATGTGGAATGTGAAAATAAATTTGAATTTTAACCGGTGCCTGGATTGGATTGAATTTAAATTTCAGAGCTAATACTTCAAGTATGATTCTTCTTTCTTTCTTTATTTGTTTATACTTTTGAGGAACCAACCCCCCCACCCCAACACTGCGGCGGGAGTGTGTGAGATGTGGAAATTTGGCAATAGATGCTTCCTTGTAAATATAATGAAGCAGAGTAGTCAAGGAAGAGATTTATTTTAAGCACAACATTTAGTTTCAGTTCTATGTCTTGTCCGCTTGTGTATTTTTTTTTTTAAATCTTTGTTGCTCATCTACATGAATGCTGTTATTGTCAAGGAGGAGTTTTCACAGTCCCTGTTTTCATAAGCATAGATATCTTTATTTAGATATTTTAAACATTTTTTCATATATAATTTGCGTCAAACTTTTAATTTCACTCTATGAGAAAACATCTCATCAATGCTTTCTCCCTCTTGAATTTTTGTATAAATTTGATTTTGAGATAATTCAATGGTATAATTTGTGCTGCCACTATCTTATTTTCCAATGCTAATTTCTTTATCACTATGTTTGGAACTGAGATCTGGAGACACTGAGACATGATAAAAGAAATGATGAGAAAGAAAATAAGTTTTTTTATTTATTATTTATTTTTTATAAATTTTTCCTTCCGATTAGTTTTGGAGAGCTAGATAGACAGACAATGATGGAGGAAATAGAAATAGAAATAGATATTGAAGGTAAGCAACTCTTCAACAGCTATATTTGAATTTCTTTCCAAAGCTCGTCATTGTTGGAGAGAAATCAAGGTTGCAGAAGTCTCTTCATTTCCCTTCCATTTCTTTATTCTCCTAGGTTTCCTCTTAAACCAAATTGAAGAATCGAATATTAAATTACATGTCTTCTCTTTTCTTTTTAGGTTTCTTGGTTATAAACACATGCATGCTTTCAGTTACAACAATCTGTAGATGACTTGGATGATTGCATAGTGGTTACTGTGCTGATTTTGGGTATTGATTTCTCAGACTGGAGCAATGAGACTAGGCAGGGATGCTTTGGTTCTTACTCAGACTGCTCATTCCAGATCTATAGCTTTTCTTTCACAATCTTTAAATGAGGGAAAAGATGTATGCTACTATTATCATGGATTCTTTGATTCTGATCTCATTTTTTATTTTATTTTATTTTATTTATGTTTATTATCTTTGACTCTTTTTTTCCCCCTTAATTATTCATAATGCTGCAGAATCTGGAGATCCCAATCATAAGCTACCGCAGAAAAGGACAGTTTATGGAAGTGGACACAAGTGTCCAGTCTGAAGCATTAGCAAAGTTCAATTTGAAAGCTATTAAGGTATTTTCACCATTCGATAAGTATCTCATTGGTGAAAAGGCAGGCTTGTTCCATGAGAAAGGTACAGGAACACAAATATACATTTGGAATTTAGATGAATGGGGGACAGATTATTGTCTGGAATGGCAGACTGGGTTGAGTGGTGGGAGCACTTTTCACCAAGGTGACATATTTATTCGTTCTAGACGGATAAGGTCTCGTCCTGGCCAGATTAGTCAAAAGGTTGGGCATCTTCTTCTAGTTAATTATATAACATTATAATCTTATGTTTAGCTTATTATTACATCTTATTTGGCTTCAGGTGCCATTAGATTACTCCCTTCAAGCTTATCTAGAAGTCATCTTCTTAGATCCACGAATGAAGATATATGTTCAAGGTTCACAGGTAATTATGTGGTTTTTCATCTCCTTTTGTGCTTCAATAGTGTAATCTCATTTTGGTTTGCCTAGATCTGGTTTGATTGTTAGCTTGAACTCTTAAACAGGTTAAAAGTCGGCCATTAGCAAAATCTCTGAATACGACTGTTGTAGAAAATGGTTATGTCATGGAAAAACATGTTCAACTAACTATGGGTCGCTGTCAATTAGAATGGGAACAGGCAAATTGTGGAATATTTTTGTATTGGCATGGACGCTTAATTGAGGTTAGTTTTAGATTCATCATGTGATTACACCCTTCTACCTTCATGAACTTCTGGCAAATGGTGAATTTATCTTTCAATTCCTCTCTCTCTCTCTCTCTCTCTCTCTCTTTTACTCATCTTATTTGTATGATATTTATGTGGGAACTTCTTGTAATGCTCTCATTAAGCTTTTTCCCTCTGTCCTAGCATCCTTGAATTTAGACAAAATAGGAAAATGTCATTGAATTGATCATGCAAATATTAACACTGTTGTTTCCGGCTTGTTTGATGATGATGGTGATTATTAACTAACATAGTTGTTAAGTGGTTACTTAAATTTGTCCCTAGACCACCTTAGATGTTTTTTTTTTTTTTTTGGAACTCAAAGCAACTCAAATTAACAAAACTATAAGCAACTACCTATATTTGATTACATCAAATCCTAGTTCATCGATTAGCTCTATGGCTATATTTTAGTCTTAATGCTCATTTGGTTGCTGAGAAAATGTAGGAAAATAAAATATATTAAAGTTCTAGATCTTAAATTCTTCAATTTTTGGGATTCAAGAAAACAAAATCTCCTCTCAAGTAAGCTTGATACAACTATTTCGCATAGATGAGGCAAGTTTATATTTTGACCACAAGAACAACATAGTTTATAAAGTTATAATTTTATTTTATTTTCTACATTTTTTATCAAGTTGGAATTTTATTTTCTTTTTTACAGTTGTCTCAGCAACTAAACAGGGAAGTGTGAGGAAATCCCATCAGCTCTCACTTCCTTAATCCACTCTTTTTGGCATTTCTTTTTGTTCTTGCAATCTTTTGAGCTTAAACCATATCACTTCATACTGTTTGTTCCCAGAATTTTCTTCCATTGAATTCTCATAAATGCAGTTAATTCATATTATATCTGTTCTTTTTTATTGGTTATTCATTTGGGAGACTTTCTCCTGCAATATTTCTAAATTGTTCGTGTCTTGTTTTTCACTTGTATGTGCCCTCACACCTTTGTGTTTTCTCATGTGTATTTTTTTTATCTGCCTTTTATAGGCTTACAAGAGAGTTGGTGGCATGATTCATAATGCAGATATGGGTCGGGGTGTAATTGGTGTCATGGATGTTACTGGTCTAATGGTAATTATTCTTCTCTTATGCAATAATTTCGTCAAATTATTGCTTTGATGTTATTCCATATGACATGAGCTGTACCTTAGATGCCTGCAAAGAGGTCAGACCCATTGTTTCACTAGTTTGACCTTATAGGTCTTCTAGTTCAAAATTAGTAGCAACATGATGCCACAAACAGTTTTTTACTCGATTGCTTTAAGATCTACTTTTACAGTCTAAAATATTGTGTTGGAAAGGGCTGTAGATTTATTTATTTTGATTTTCTTGGTAGGCTTATCAAATGATGATCCTCAAAAAAATTAAATGTGGATATCTAAACCTGTAATTTTTTTCTACTATCAGTTGAAAACTGTTCAAGAAAGTCAAGGGGCATTTTTTTGGTGAATTAATGGATGCGCCTTTGTAAACTTAAGAATTATTGTTTAATTATAAATCTTTTCTTCATGTTTTAATTTGTATCAACCAAAAGAATCACAAAATTTGATTGTAATATGGACTTCAAGACATCAGCCCTTTCAGTATTACACACACACACACCCCTCCCTTTTTTTTTTTATGTCTCGGGTATTACATCAAAACAGAAAATGATGGCGATTCTGTTTATATTTATAGTGTCAGTAGTAGTTGTACTAGTACTAGTAATGATGACAACACTATCTTATATGCATTTATGTGTGCATGTCTTATTAAGATATCTTAAAAATTCTGAAGCACTGATATTTTTTAGGATTTCATGAAGTTAGACCAGTTACTAAATCAGCTAAACAGTAGCAAGCTAATGAAAATTGGGAACTTCTTTTATACCCTTTTTCGTTATAAGGTTTTATATGTAATAAAACAATTCTATGTATTTACTTTATCCTGAAGCATTGGTTTATTTTCTTCCTGTTATAGAATGGTGGGAATGGTCAGGTGTGGGTGCATAGTAACAAGCAAGGATTCCAGGATTGTGAACCATACGCTCGGTTGGAGGAGTGGCTGGGGAATAAAGCAGATGAATACTGGGACATGAATTTTGATACACTTCAGTTGGTAATCCACTTGTTTTGCTCTCTACTGGGGATAATACTCTTTTATGTGATTTTTCTTATTAATTTTTTAAATTTTGGTCTGGGCATCAATCCAGTTAGGTGGCTGGGGTTTTGCCAATAGTTGAAGTGTCCCATTGATTTTTAGGATTTTCTCAAATAAAAAATTATATTTTTCATTGAGATGTGAAGAAAATTGAACTAAAAGAAATTATTGACCAAGTGACTGTCACCTGTCGGATTTTCTAGATTTCCTTGGATATTGATTGATCTGCTTCGGGTGAAATGTGTTAATACCATTAAAAACTTTAACGGCATTATATTTACCACATGAAAAATTGTAGCAAATATCTAGCATTATGAAAAAGCTATTTACTGTCAAAATTCTATTGACTTGGTTGTTTTCCTCTCTCAGAAAAAGGGTAACGCCCTCTACAAACCTGATCACGAATGGGTCCAGTGTGACAAGTGTAGAAAGTGGAGGAGGTTGAGCTCTGGTTTTGACAGCAGGAACTTGCCTGAAGAATGGTATCCATTAACATTTCAAACATCTGTTTTATTGAGAATTTAGATGGAAAAATATTGAATTCTGTCATTCTTTAATGCAACGTGTAGAGTATCCTATTCTTGTGCTTGCTTTATTGACATATGTGCTTTTGGTACTTGAGATGTTACTTCTGAATTCATATCTTGATATTTTAAGATACTCTATGGTATTTGTTAGAAAGTGTTATACATGTTTTTTATTTGTTTTATATGCACTGGATATCTATGCTTCACATCTCCAGGATTCCTAAACTGAGGTATTTCACAATTTTTCCCTTGTTTGTTTTCCCTTTGTTATAAAGAATTTTGGTGCGTTTTTTTGCAAGAGTTATTACCCATATAAGTCCTCTAAGGATGAAAAGGTTCTTTTTAACTTGTGTACTTGTGATGCAAAACTAGAGGATTTGGGACTCGTAATTTTGTATGCAAGTAAATTTTTGTGTGATGGGCCAACGGAACTACTGGATTTTGGTATTTATTGTGCTGGAAGTGGCTGTCGTATTTCTTTAGATAAGATGATCCTAAATGCCCATCATTAATGTGCTATTCAATGCTTAGTTATGCTCCCAGTGTAAGAATTGTTGCTAATCGCATGCATGTCTTCAAATTGTCAGGGATGCAAACAGCCAAACTCTAATATGTCAATGTGAAGACACTACCTTATGTATACCTATTTATGTTATATTAATTTTGGGTGATCTTCTACTCACTGTGAGGATTACAAAGAGTGGTATGTCCCATGCAACTCTGTACCCATCTGGCTTTCTAGCCCCTTGCATCAATATCTAGTTGGGCAGTGCTTCTAATTAAGCCGTCTAGGGTCTCTAATGTTGTGTTGGCTACTTCAGCTGTTACCATTCATAGGTACTCTCAATTTTTTTTGAGAAGTATAAAGGAAAAAGAAGTTTTGGGAATTTGAGTACACTTTTATTTTCAATTTGCTTTTCCTTTCTTAGAGCGAAGTCATAAACTACACAGCTATCCAGGGTTTTAAACTTGGGCCTGTGTAATTTAGGAATTTCGGGAAGTAAGATTGTTCTGTGGATCCTTAGAAAAATCTTTTTCTGCATGCGTCCATGCATGCAAATGTGTTTTGTTTATAAACTCGTATCTTCTCTATTGTGGAGCTGACAGAGATCATGATTTGGGGAATTCAAGAGTTCTCAATTACCGATGAAATAAATATGGAGAAAGTTGCATGGTTTTTCTTCTCTCTGTGTGGGTGGGTCTGTTAGATCATGAGATGGCATGGGCATTTTATTTATGGGAGTTGTTACATGTAATCTGAATTCTAATGGATGAATAGTAAGTATACTAAATTGGTGAGAGTTTTGTGATGGACAGCTATTAAGATAAATTGTTTATTACTAAAGTATTATTTTCTTGGTATATTGCACATCGATATTTTCTTCTTTTTCTTTTAACTAGACTGGGGATGGCATAAGGGTCAATACTCTAGCGCATTTTTATGAGGATTTGGTTCTAGTCCTTGAACTGAATTTCTAGTTGAGAGCAACCTTTGTGCTAGTGATTGAATACTTCTGGATTCAATGGCCCACTATTTTGGCCAACGCTTATATATATAGTGTAACTTTTTTTTTTCTTTTTTTTTTTGGGGGGGGGCTGTTTGGTTTGGATATGGGATGGGTATTTTGCTTCTGCTAAATGCTAATTATGCAGTTTATATGATGTAAAAAACAATAATCTTGACCTGTGAAGCAACTTGTGGATTTCTCAAGTAAACGTAATGAGCATAGAAAACTTTGAAGGATGATATCACGCGAAGGATTGCAGTCTGTAATTCTGAATATCTAATTTGAAATGTGTGCATTTGCTTCTTTTAAGTATTGTGGTATCATATTACTGTTTGATTGAAATAATTTGCTCTAATAGGTTTTGTTATATGAAGCCTTTCAATGGATCATGTGGGACTCCAGAACAGAGGGTTGAACTTGGAGTTATCACAGTGTCTGCAACGCGATCTGGATATGACCCCAAACAGATGCCTGCTCAATGCAATGAAATGCATCTTGTCAATATCACTAGCACATCAGGAGGTGAGTTATCATAGTTTTTTTCATTTTGATATCTTGTGCCGAGCCTGACAATTTAGACATCTGTTTATTAGCAAAAGCTTGGTGGTTTATTTAATGTAGAGGCTGATGGCCTTTAGTCAAAAGGATAGTGATGGGGTGAGTTTGGGACGGGTGTGGACCCATCCATACCCCATCTGCTAAACGTGCAGTATTTTCCCAAATCCTCCACTAGCTCACTCCTCTTGGGCCAGGACAGGATGGGACAAGGAAATTTAATGGAGAAGAGCAGGGCCCTGTTGGGGTAAAAGTTATCAAATTTTTTATAATCCTGCAAACAAAAAGAATGTATAAGATCATTAGTGATAGTTCCATTCGTGAGTCGTGAAATTCTGTTGTCCAATATTTAATTGCCGTGTTGGGATAAAAACATCCAATGTATGAAATTCTGTTGTTTGATTGAGCATAAAAAAGGGTGTTGTTTTAAGGGCAAGCTGCTATAACTCATGTACGACATGATACGGTGTTGGTTTGCAGTCATGTCTTTCTAGGGGTGCATGGATTGAAATATCCTAGTCCCACATTGAAAGAGGAAAGGGATTGATGTGCTTTGTAATGTAATATTATTTCCCCCCATGGTTCGAAATATCCTAGGGATTTGCCTTTGTTTCTGCTGCTGCTGCTGCTCGGAGACAAAATTATTCTTTAGGCAATTCAAGCTAATAGGACACTTCCTAAAATGAAGGGAGGTTTTTTAGTTGTGTTGTCAATTAAATTGCCTAAACAAGATACTCATCTGAATTAAGCAATAACTTTGTTTTTCCATTTCTTACGCTTGTGTTGCCTTGTAGGCAATAGTGGTGATGATTCAGATCAAACAGTGGAAGAAGATGTTGGGCCTCCAGTCTTGAAAAGGCTTAGAAGGGGACTTCCAAGGGCGTGTAAAATGACTTAAATTAGCATTTTGAGCGATCGTTCCTCACTGTAGAGTTAGTACGATGATGTTATAATTCTTTGAAACAGTCGTCTTGTCTTGTATGAGCATGAGCTGCTGCTTTGTACCTTGGTCTTTTTGCTTTTATCTGTACATTGCAAATTATATATATGTATGCATAGAGGACAGGACCTTGAGAGCTTGAAAATTAACAGAAACAGACGGGCTATGGGCTCTGCCTTGATTGAAGAGAGTGGGGGGTTTGCTTTATTTACGAATGCCTGATGCTGATCGAAATAACTTCTCTACTAGACAAGGCAAGCCTAAACGAATTCTGAGCTTGAGCAACCAATCACAGGCTATATAGAATTGACTATTGAGAGCTACGAAATTATGAATTATTTATGTTGTATAGAGGAAAAATCATAAATTGCTGAAAAGGGTCCGACTACATAAGTAAGTAATAATTATAATTATGATTCCAAAGCGAAAATAAATCCAGTAATAACAGAAATTAATTAATTCCCAAAGCCACAGTAATTTTGAAGCAAAAGTCACGTGGCGAGGGAGCGCGTGGCCTTACCCCCTCATATTTTTATTTTTATTTTCATTTCAGAGCAATTTTGGCCTGCTTTACCTGCTTTTTCAATAAAGCCCCCAAATATAGAGAGAAAGCATGAAAAATAAAAATTACAAATAAAAGAAAATTAAAATATGGCGAAATATTCTGAATTCTTATATTTTTAAGAGAGAGAGAGAGAGCGAGCGAGCGAGCTTCAAAGCCGTCATCCTTCGCCTTCACATGTCCTAAAATTTCTTGGTATCTCTACGTGGTAAGTAGTTGCTTCTAAGTTTTTTCATTTTTTGATTTTTTTTTTCCTATAATAATATTTATTTTCAATTTTTTACCCTAGGGAAATTTTATTTTTTCTGTTTCTTTTTCGTAATTTCTTCGATTTTTCTAATTTCCTGCAGATATTTTTTTTCCCAAAAAAATTCAAGCATAATTTTTGGGAATTCATAACTGAAATTTGAATTTGGTTTACTTTTTGCGCAGGATCTCGGCTTAGATTTGGAAAATAAGCTTGCATTTTTTCTTTTCTTTAAATTAAGGTTCGCGTCAGCTGCTTCTTCTTCTTCTTCCTCCTCCTCCTTAGGTTACAGTTACGTTTTCTTTTGCACTCTTTTACCGCGCTTTGAAATTATAGGGAAAACCAGTGCGTTGTGAAATAGGGTTTTATGATAGTGAGTCTAGGGTTTAAAGATTTCTGTAATTTGGAAGGGTTCTTGCTTCCAATTTTTTTCTGATACAAGCTCCTTAGGAAATTGGGTGTCTGGGTTTTGTTGGAGGTATCTAGGTTTTATGGTATTATTGAGTAACATAAAATGTCGGGATCTGAGGCGATAATGATGTCGGGTAGAGAATCATACGGAGTTAGTCTTCAGAAAGGTCCAGGTTCTTCTCAAGCTTCAGGAATGCCCAATATGAGATTAGCTTTCAGCGCAGATGGAACGGCCGTTTACAAGCCTGTTATGCCCACTTCAACTTCACCTACAACTACATATCAACCTGGCGGCGCTGGCAGCGATGTCTCCGCCGTTCAACCGAACCTTAACATGAACGCGGGCGAACCCATGAAGCGGAAGCGTGGGAGGCCTCGGAAGTATGGTCCGGATGGTTCCATGGCTCTAGGCTTGACATCTCCACCGCAACCGCAGCCACAGCCACAGCCACCGGTGCAGCCGCAAACCACTGTTCAGTCTGGCGGATTTTCTTCTCCTCCTTCGGTAGCACCCTCGTCGCAGCCCTCCACGAAGAAGGGAAGGGGTCGGCCTCCGGGTTCCAGCCGGAAACAGCAAATAGCCTCTCTGGGTAACTTCTCGCGCCTTCAACGCTTGTTCTGTTGTGGTTTCTGTCTGTTTATTAATGCTATTTTAGTATTTGACTGAGTGGGTCTCGCTCTTTCTTTCCATGGTTTGGTTCCCTACTTCTCTGTTTTGGATTAGAAGATTAGAGAAATATATATATTTTGATGTTCTTGGGAACACATGATCTGACTTCAATGCTTTGTAGTTTGTAAATTTACGTGTATTTGTGTTGCGGCCGGTAATCTCACAATACTTGGGGGTTTGATTTGGTGGGGAGAGGAGTGGACGACTGTAAAACCTTCGTAGTTAGTGTAAGGCAAATTATTTTGTTTTTCTGCAACTTGGGACATGGTGGTTCTGACACCAGTATGTTATCTGCTGGAAATGACATTTTTGCCCTTGTTAGTTATTATGGTTACTGTAACTGTTCTGGATTCTTGTGTAGCCCACTTCACATAAATTAAGGAATAACTTTATTTATTTTTGGAAAATTCTTCTATAATTGCAAAGTTTCTTTCCTTTTTTTTTTTTTTATTAACTTTCTTTTAGTTTTAAATGAAGATTTTGCTCTGGGTAGGAGAGATTGGTTTTTCTTCTTTTATTATTATTTTTTTGAAATAAATAAACAAATGCATAATTTTTTGTATTTTGATTCTCGTTCCTTTTTTGGGCTTCTAAAATTCTTTATTGGGTTTACGAAACTCAAGAGAGAAGGTAAAAAAAGACAATTGATTTTGCCATAGAAGTGCAACTTAGGCCTTGTTCAGAATAACTTTGCGTAAAATCACTTTTGGAGCTAAAAATTCAACTTAATCTCAAGAAATGGGTGATAATCACTTTTAGACGACTTGAGTGGTATGGGTTGGTTGGCCAAAGTTAGAGTCCCTAGCTTTTGCTATAATTACTTCTAGTATGAAAATTTTAATATGTCAAGAGTTGGTTTGGACATAACTCTAAAGAGATATGTGAAGAGATAGTCCTCCAAAAGTGATTTTAGGCAAATCTAATGCAAACGGGGCCTTTATTTTGGAATTTGATTCTCTTATTGTGAAATGGACTAAGACAGACTTGAGAATGATTCATGATTATTCTATGGTGGCCATCTTTTTATTAACTAGTAAAGGTTCAATTTGTATGTGTGTACATGTGGAATTTATTTTGTTGTTTTTATTATTTCACATCAGTTGCACTTTGCTTCATAATATACATATAATATGTTGATTTGCAGGATCAGCAGGGGTTGGATTTACACCACATGTTATCACAGTTAAAGCTGGAGAGGTATCCTCTCAATTTTTCAGTTTTGCCCTTTACTATTCTTCCCGAACTTTTTGTTTATTTACAGTAAAAATTTGAAAATGTAAAAGAAACAAATGGAAGACTAGTTGATTCTCATATGATTCAACATGAGTCTAATCTGAAATTCTTTTTGATGTTATTCTTGTAATGATTTTTATAATAATAAAGTCACAGCATGGACACATGTTTTAAGGCAAATTTCCCTCTCTCTCTCTCTCTTCCTGATAACTAGTGTGAAATTTCATGATCCTTATTTTATTGTTATTTTGCAAAATGCGATATCCTTGTTCTTTTAAGCTTGCATTTGCCAGGACTTTTATTTAGTTTGCTTTGAGTTGGCGTCACCGTGTTATTTGTGGCAGCGCCAATTCAAGGAATTCAAATCAAGTGTCAGTATCTTTCCATCAGGCTTTCCTTTCCTTCTTAAATAAGCTTCATTTGATAAACTGTACTCCATTTGCATCAGATGTTATTAACTTTGGTTTTCTGATTGTGAGTAAAACTTTGTTTTCGTACAATGAAAAGCTGGCATTCAGAAAAGAAGATGCACATAGTTGCTCACAATATTTTAGTCATTCTTCATATTGATTCTTGGTAGCATATGAACCGCTAATTTATCATTTATTGTTTCTGCTTTTCAGGATGTATCATCGAAAATAATGTCATTTTCTCAAAATGGCCCTCGAGCTGTCTGTATTCTGTCGGCAAATGGTGCGATATCCAATGTAACACTTCGTCAAGCAGCAACATCTGGTGGAACTGTAACTTATGAGGTTTGAGAAATTTTTATTTATTACATGTTGCACCTTTGCTTAGAAATGATGAGGTATTGTATCAGAGCAGCATTGAAGTTGGTCATGGAATTATTAGTTCTACACTTCTACAATGGAAGTAGGGCTGAAAAAGGGTTGAATTCAGTATGGATCTGGCTAGGTTCGAGTCGGGGATCAGCATTCGAATTCAATTAAGAATATTATGTGTTTAAGAATTTATTTTTATGTTAATAATATATTTTGTAGTATGTATAAAATACACACCAATGCTTCAATTTTTCAAATAAATTTTATAATAAGTTCCTTATATCCATCATTATATTGCTAGAATCATTCCACAGAGATTTGTGCTTTTGAGTTTTGAGACAGTTATTAGTGTTTGGTGATGGAGAAAAAATAATCTGATATTGACATATTTATTTTGGGTGAAGTGATACTAGAATATATTGAGCTCTGTTCATTAATTTCAATTCAAATCGGCGACAGATGATTATAGTTTCTCCAGAAATGTATGCATGTTTGTGCATGAGTCTATCTTGTTGCTAAACATTTAATAGCATTTGAAGCTCTCGCATCCACTGCTTGTGCAGGGACGATTTGAGATCCTGTCTCTTTCTGGTTCATTTCTGCTCTCAGAGAGTAGTGGTCAGCGCAGTCGAACAGGTGGTTTGAGTGTATCACTAGCTGGGCCAGATGGTCGTGTTTTAGGTGGTGGTGTGGCCGGTCTCTTAACTGCAGCGTCTCCAGTTCAGGTTACATTGTGTTTTTTACTATAGATTATATGTTTCTTTCCTACATTGTACGAAATCTACCCAAGAGTTTTATTTCCTTGCTGAAGTCAAAATGCAACTACTGGTTTTAGTGTGCTCCCTTTAGTGCAATGTTAATCATCCCTGTTCTGGGGTCAACCAGCTGTTGAGATTTGCCTTGCCGTAATATATATCTATCTTTTAACCTCTTGTTTGTAATTGGGGAGTATAAAATGCATTTTATATTCTAGTCTAATTTAGAAACTTATCTATAATATTGTGGATATTCGATGCATTATTTCACCTTGAACTTTGCGGTTCAATTAGGGGGCATTTCAAACTTCTTTTGGAAATTAATATCATTCCATTTGTGTTCTATATATCATTCAAATTGAATCCATTTCGTTTTTCATGACATCTGAAATGAGTCTATTTCTTGCATGTATAGGATCTTAGGATTTCATGAATTGGAAGCTCCTTGATTTTAATATCCATTTGTAGCGATGGTTTCCTTTTTCCTCTGTGATCACTCGATTCAAGATGTTTGATGTTGTGGATATAATAATGGCATAATCTCCTCTCAATTGGATGTCTAAATGAGCCCTTAGTTGATATTTGTTACTACGCTTTTCTGATATATGATGGCGTATTCTGTGCATTGCTTGTCTTTTAAGAGTTCACCATTGCCATCTTCCCTGAACACCATGTTATCGAGGCAGTGACATCTGGTTGCGTTGCAGGTAATCATTGGTAGTTTTATCGCAGAAGGTAGGAAGGAGTCAAAATCAAGGAATCAATCCGAACCTTTGTCTGCTCCACCGAAGTTCATTCCAGGAGCAACAGCTGCTGGAAGCCCACCATCGCGTGGTACCTTGAGCGAATCATCTGGTGGAACTGGAAGCCCACTTAACCAGAGCACGGGAGCCTGCAATAACAGCAATCCACAGGGCATGGGTAACATGCCTTGGAAATAGACTGATTGCTGCTGTCATTAGTGGTTTTGTCCAATTTAGAGATTTATGTTGTAGCATGGGCTATAATGGGTCCATTGTTGACCCAATCACTTGAGTATGAGGAAGCTGGTATATGTGTAATTTATGACTTGTGTTTTCAACTTTGTGAAGGCATAGTTTCAGTGGGGAAGGACGGAAGATGAGTGGAGTGTGGTAATTAGGTAGTGAGTACTGCCCTTACCCTTTCGGTGCAGTCGGAGTTATAACATGCAAATAATTAGGTTCATAGGTTGTGTTTTAGATATAGCTTAGGATCATAACAATATATTATCGTTGCCCCCATTATGTATTTTATTTATTAAAGCTGTTCAATTGTGTTCTGAGGTGTGGCTTAAGCTCGTGCCAGAATTTCATCTGACACTTGTTAATATGTTTTCTTTAAAACATAGCCAAACTCTGGTTGATAACCATCAACGCTGTTTTCTACTTTCTACTGCCATTAGATGCTCATACCTCTCCCCGTATGCAAAAAATAAAACTGCGTGCATCTTTCTAGGTTGCCTCAAGTCAGCCATCAGGTTTTCAGCGGTGTCAAAATGGGTTGATCAGGACGGCCCGGTCTGTTAAGGAAATTGGCTAATGGATTATCAGATTGGATCAGGCTTGGGCCTTTAAGCTATTGGACCGGATCGAGTCATCCCAATTAGAAGAAAATGTCTGTCCAATTTGGTCCATTAGACTGGTCCACTAAGGTAATGGGCCAAATCATTCTAATGAATTGAATTGGATCGGACTAAAGGATCGTAATGATGGACAAATGGATCGGGCTAACGGATTTTTTCAAATTTAACGCGCTAATGTAACAGGCTAAGAGGCTTTCTCAGTTTTAACGGACTAAAAAATCAAACTAACAGAGCAATCTACGAGTTAATGGGTGGATTGGATCAGATGGGACTGTTTATCGGAATCAGATCAGGCCAGCCCATTGGACAAAATACCTTAGTCCAGTCTAATTCATTTACTATGAATCAAATCAGCCAATTCATTTACTATGAATCAAATCAGCCAATTCATTTACTATGAATCAAATCAGCCGAGACCAAACCGGACAGTGGGCCAAATGGACGGACACCACTACGGTTTTCTCTATACTTACTGAACTATATAGCTTGGCACACAGAGGAGCATCTCAAGTGACCTACCAAGGCCTTAACCCTCTCAAGCCTCAAGAAGGTTGTGAAAGATATTTCAGAGTTGCCCTGTTCATACTATCTCAAGGAAATCTGTGCAAATTCAAAATTTAAGCTAACAAAATCCATCCACTATTTTACCCATTTTACAACAATGTGAATCGAAGCAAAGTAAAAGAAATCACAAGATTACAATACCATTGAGATTACTGGCAAAAATACTCTATTTTACACCATGAGCCCAGGCCCTAGACCTTTGAAAAGACCCGATCAACCCCACTACAAAATTGGAAGATGAAATTTAGCAAATTACTGTAACACTTAGAAACTCTTCTATCACCATCCCATTTCTCTCTTTTATCTTCTGGTAGAAAGGGAAAAGCACTTCTTGTTTCTTGTTAAACTGCGCGCGCATAAGTTTCCCAAGGAGACTTGAACCCAATCTCTGGCATGCCATCCAAGAAACTCTTCTACCACCAGACCCTGATGGCATCACGTCTGAATCATATGACTGTACCCTTTGTTGGGAATGCGCAATCCATTTTAACTTCTCTTACCTTCTCGAACAAAGGTTAAAGCACTTGAGAATCACAAGGACTCTGGACTCGTTGAGGGTCTGATTCTTGAGGGCATTTGCATGGATATCTGTACTTCGTTTCCAAACCTATAATTGAAGGAATTCTTGGGTGTGATGGACATTTTGTCCAATGAATAGTCAAATTCATCAATATCAAAATCATGCTCTTCAAAGCTCCTCGTCATTCCATCTTCTGCTATGATGTTCTCCCCATTCCCATCTTCAGCAACATCTTCATCACTGCTACCTTCTTCATTATCATAAGTAGTTGTGACCATCGACCAGTACACATACTTCGTCCGGATGAATCTTCAAATATTAAAAGGGAAAAAAGTAGATACAAATAATGTCAGAAAATCATTCAAAAGAGAACACAACTAATATATTATTGTATATGAGACTTTCTACTAGAAAAAATTGTCCTTGCATCCTTTGACATAGACTTCAACCCGCCGCCCCACCCCGAACATTAAAGAGCGCAATAGAGTTTTTTGGGAAACTAGATACCCAACCAGCAAAACAAAGTTGATTGGTATACCAAAAATAGGGCTATGTAAAGACACAAACAACTGCAAACTATACTACTCTCACAAATCCTGACCAAGTGAATGGGAATGATTTCCCGGCCTAAGCTCTCACAAATGGGCAATAAAATACCCTTGAACCAAAGTTTTGGCTTCCAAAACAGCCCCTCAAAAGATGAGAGCCATATAGAATGACTTCAATCCAATTATTGCCATCCTAAATGCATTCCTCCAAGGCGGTGTGTGATTTGACAGAAAATGAGTATTCACGCCAAAATTAATTACGCTAAGATTGCAAACCTGTCACATTTTCTCAGCAAACATGGATCAAATGGGAAGAACATGTCAAGCCTTTCCATCCCACCAAAAGCCCTGGAAAGTTCTGACTCCAGTAGTTCATTAAACATGAAGGTTTTGGACACAGTAAATAGATGAGCTGCTTTTGCCTGTCGGAGGAATTCCTCCACTATGGATGGCAGGCACACCTGTTAAAAATAATAAGAAGATTAGGCACCATATCTGTTAAAATTTCCAAAAGAAAAAAATCGAGCAAGCTCGTGACATATGGAAGAAATGAAAGGAAAAGCATTAAATAAGATACACAAAATCACAAGTACCAAGAGTCCTATAAAGGTGTAGAATACAAATCTTATGACCAAACAAGTAGGGGTATTCTTTTTACAATACTATGATCATGCTCAACATGTATCACCTTCAATGGGTTCAATGGATGCTTCAAGATAGGCTCTAAAGGCATAAGCAGCAGCTCTGATCTGAGACGAGGAACAACCATCATTGATCTCATACGGAAGCAAAGCACATACATGATTGCCTGCAGTTCAGACAAATAACAATTGACATACCAGTTTTGAAATTATTTGAAATTAATAAATAATTTACTGCAGAATAGTATATTAATCTGCTGTCCATGATATCATATTAAATAGGAAAGCAAGATAATTTCATTAAGATAACATAGAGATCTAACAATAATGGGAAAGAATTAGGGTATTCCTCTAGTTAGCATGCATGTTGCGTAGCAGAATAGTGGCCACCAAGCCAAGCATCCACATGGTACTTCATTTACAAATCAATAGAAACCTCAAAACATGTCATCTGAACAATCTTAGTCATAATACAAGCATGAGGTATCATTTAGGGACAGGTATATGGGCAGTGGTCACCATTTGAGACATAAAATGAATAAGGAAACTAGCTTTGGTCAAAGCAGTACAGACTTCAATCTTCAACCAACAATTAAGCAAACAAAATGACATTAGTAAAGGTAAAATCAAAGAAATCATGTTTTTAGCATTTAAGAAAAAACCACAGCAGTGGCAGTGACCATGGTCTCAGCAATAGTTAAGGAATTGGGACTGGAAGACTAGTGGTGGTAATATAACAGAGGCAATTGCGGTTAGTGTAGTTGAGGGGCAATTCTGGTTGTGGTAACAATGTTTTCATCATTCATGGCAATGGTGAAGGTGGTGCAATGGTGGTGGCACCAGCAGTAGTGACACTGGTAGCTGAGATTGTGGTGGAAGAGGTCCGTGCGGTGCTAGTGATTTTGGTAGTGGACCAACGGCGGTTTTGGTGGATGCGCTTGGGGGACCACATGGTAGTGTTGGTGGCAACAGTTGCAAAACAGGAAGGCAGTAGTATATATGGTGGACGCAATGTCTAAGTGGCAGTGGGGTTGGTGTTTTGTGAGGTTGGCAATTTCAAAGATCATTAGTATAGTGGCAGCAATAGTGAAGAAGTTCTGCTGATTGAGTGGCAGTAATTGTGGTGGTGGTGGTGGTGGTGGTGGCAAGAGTCATTATAGAGGTGGTGGTGGTGATGACAACAGCACAGTATTGGCATGGGTGGTGTGGGGCAGTAGCAGAAATGGTGTCATTGCCAATAACTAGACACTTGGCACATGAGTAAATTTTTAAGATTTTACTTGAGCAATAAAAAATGAGCTTTCTGGGCAAGAAAACTCACATGGGGAGCTAATAACAATTCATTCACATAATATTTCAAAGTAACATCTTTACTTTTCAAAATTATGGAAAACCAATATAAATTAAGGAATTCATTCTATGAGACGCAATTATACTTGACTAGTAACCAAACACAATTCTCACTGACAAGGCATTATTAACCATGATGAATTTTCACAACAAAAGGAACGTCCTAAACTTTAACAACAAACTTCCAAACCACCAATGTTAGACCCATTTTGAGGAACCCGATGTGTACCCGTTTGGCCAATGCGGGAAAAAATTGACAGTCATTGAGTTTCTTTTCCTTCACAAGTCACAACAATATTATTATCCTTTTATCTTTTTAAGAGAGAGAGAGAGGGAGATTAAAATAAATAAATTGAACTATAATTGCCATTCCCTCTTAACATGCCTGCATATATGATGAAAGGTATTAATGCTTATTATTCCCAACTTTACGTCAAAGCATCTTATACCTGGCAACCAGAATAAAAAACTCGATGAGCTTTCGGGTCTATATCACCATTCTGAACTTGGCAATAATCCGAACACCAATCCACCAACCTAAAACATCATACACAAAATGAACCACATTTAGTCAACTATCCTTTTGTGCACACGCACACACGTATATAATTTTGAAATCATACAGATCAGATTATGAATGCATCTTCAGGAATTAATGAATGCGTGTGAAGCACAATCAACAACCTTTTCAACATGCTAGCAACCAATGAGGCTGACAGAAACTTCCCACGAGACAAATAACTAGCAAGATAAGCAACAGCACTCATCCTGCATAGAGCCAAAAAAGTATTTAGCGCCATAAACAGTGTTCCCAGACATGTGATTATAAATAATAAAATACTTTACAACATTGAAGGGATTCCCATCTTGTGATGGCGGTTATGGAAGAAATAAAAGATACTAGACATTGGGGAAAAGTTGCGGTGCAAAAAACCTGTCATAAGTCTTAACTCTAAAATCAGCTGAATTGACTTGATTTATCAACTTTCCAATCCCAAAAACATATCATCCATCAATGGAAGAACTCATCTGTCTCTGGGAGAGGGAGAGAGGCAAGATAAAATTGACAAAAGAAAGGGTGGGTTTTAACTGCATATAAAGTGTATGTATATATATATATATATATATATATATATAGAGAGAGAGAGAGAGAGAGAGAGATGGTATTGCATGGAGACTTCTGAATGAGAGCACATGTTGGACACCAAAACTACTTAGGTTCCTGTGCAACACTCCTAAATCTATTTTTGTAAACACCTTCGATTATGATCTATCGTACAGTTATGCACTATGCCCAACTGTATATAATGTTGAGTAACATGTCATTATTAAGCTTTAGCCTTGGCTCATACATATACAATGCAAAATCAGTAGTTGGCGTATTTTAATGTAACACACCATGTATTCAACCATAAAGTTGTGGTCCCAAACTTAGCGCTCATGAATTGTAGTATCAAGTCTTCGCCCATACTAAACTAAGTTACATATACACAAGTATGATTCGTTGGTACCAGTATTTGTCTGAGTGGTGGATTCATCTAAACTTCACAAGTTAGGATATGAGGATGGGCCTAGATTCTATATTTTTCTTCTTTTCTACCTGGGTCCAAAATAGTGTTTGTGTGAGATAACATGTACTCATTTTGAAATATTCATGCAAAATATGAACATATTAAATAGGAAAACCTCGAAACGTCTGGCAATAAAGGAGCATGTTCCTCTCTTTCTTTTGTTGGACAGGCACATTTGGTAATGTATCCAATGCATGTCCCCGACCCATATAGCCATGCCCATGTCATATCGTACCCGACAAGTGTACTAAAATACTTGAGGTGTCCATTTAAAATGGATGCCAGATCCCAATGCATGTACACTTATCGAATCAACATCAGGGGAAAAAAAGAAGCAGAAAACGACAGGCAAGTTTGCATCCACAGCGAGTAATTCAAAATCCACAACCATAATATACTATTATCAAGAAACAAATGATGCAAGTTTATATTACCTGGTAAGTGGGGGATAGATACTGCAAACAAAAATATCTGCAAGCATCACAGCAAATCTCACACCACAATTTTCAGGATCCAGTGAACAGGCATAGAACATCACAAACTGCAACACACAGAACCATGACAGGTGAAGGTCAAGAAATGCATGTCTTAATGCTGGCACAAAGAAAATCAATTCATCAAGACATGAAATGCATATCCAATGAGTAAATGGAAAATATAAGAGAGAAAACAAAGCAAATTGAGGGCAGTGTGTGTGTACGTAGGCAATGTGCAAGAGCGAGGGGAAGAATTACCTGGGCAAACTTTGACTTGTACGCATTCAGAACAGTTATCTGAAATGACTGGAGAAGAGTTTCAAATACCTAACCACAGCATTTAAAGAGTAGATACTGGTCAGAGAGACAGGGACAACAAAAGAGCATCTTGAAGAAACAAAGCAGCAAAAAAATACCTCAATCAATCGGCCACCAACATCACAGGATTGAAGATGCTCAAAAGTCAGTACCATCAAGCTATCCAATTTGTCAGCAACTAAGTTTCCCCCTAAACTCTTCTGAGATGAGGATTCTCTTGGAAGCTGGACACAAGATTCTACATTAGTTTACATTAGCAGGCTGAAATAATTATCACAAGCATTTTGGAAAACCAAAGATTACCAGAGGAAGGTTCAAATAAAAACAAATACCTTTTGAGAAGCCATAAAATACCATGGTTTTGAGTTTCAATAGAAAATATAAAAAAAATCCATTTCCAATCTAGAGATGCAATTCAACATGAAGCCTTTACCACTTACCAGACTACAAGATATTATCTGATACAGATTAGATTTCTAAGAGATTTTATCAGTATGAGAAGTACTGTCAGTACATATTGTGTAAATAGTTTCAAAACTACAAATTTTTTATTTTTTTTTTACAGGAACGAACCAAGAATCCCAACATCTTTTTAACCAAAGCAGCAAATTGTTAAAAAAGATTTGAAGGAATTACAAAAGAATACAAAGCGAGATGGGCCTTAAATATACACACAAACACACACACACATATATATATACACAAAAATATTTAATTTTCACTCCATAAGGGTAAAGTGCTAACAATTTGGTAAATATAATTGAAATCTAACACAACTTTGTTAAAAAGGTTCAGTTTGTAGGAAAATTTACATATTATACTGTTTTAAAATTTAAACTGTTCAATGAAGGAGCCAGGTAAGCACGTATAGCACTTTTATCATACAATAGAAGCAAAAATGTATATATTCTATCTATGTGATTATTTCAATGTTCATTTTCACATTTAGACTTTTTCAACTAGTTTTTTATGCATCCTTTTTAAACGTTGTGTTGTTTAGGCCGATGAATTGGTCCCACCAATACATAAGCCCATCAATTACTTGAAATATTAGGATCCAAGGAGGCCTTTCCAATAATCTTTAAACAGTCCGTTTGGCTTAGTAATTAATAGATCAAATTCAAATATAGATTGACACGGAATCAGATGTCAAATGAACAGATTTTAACCTCAAATTGCATCCCAGGTCTGAAAAAAATGTTGAAGTTGAAGAGTATATGATCTAATCAAGGAAATTGCATAGTGAAGAGTCAATTCAGATAAATTATCTAAGCATCTAATTGACAACTGCTCTTTTGATATTTTTAAAGTATTCGGTGAGCAGAAATAGCCAGGGAGGATGACGATAGCAGTCTTCTAGCTGAGTGGAAAATATTTCTCACGTTAACAAAGAAATAGCATGTACATATATCACAAAAATGTAAGGATCATACCTCACCACCATCTTCCTCATCATCATTTGCACTCTCTTCCAAATCTTCTAGCTCCATCTCAAATATACCTTTACTGGAGTCATCCTGTAAAATGTCCTCCCATCCAATCTCCACCTGCAAGAAGCTCAGAAATGTAATATTAAGACAAGTGCAAATCCGTCTTTCAACCCCTCTAATTCACAAGGCAAATTTAAACTACCTACATCCAAATCTATTAGCCTATCCACCACTGCCATGAGTATTGTGCTTCCAACAAGTTCTCCAATTGCACTGCTCTCCAACCTTAACATGTTCTCCACATATATCACAATCATCTAAAACAGAAGGAAAAAAAAAAGGTTGATTTCAGATATAATGATTTATAACAACATTTTTCTGATTAATAGTACCAGATTTTTGTGGCAGAAATACAGAATAATTAAGCATGGCTACAAGCATCGTTGCAAAGCAACAATGATGACCACCACCAAAGTGAAAAGATATTAGAAGACAGTAGACATTTTGCATAAAAGTTATATTATTTGCAGAGTAAAAAAGCCTTGTTGAATTTAGGTGGCAAGTTCAGGAGCATAGATGCATCTTAAACAAAAATATCACTGTAATTGGATGCCGATAACCATCTAAACATTTAGATTCATTGTTTTAATCATGAAACTTGACTGAATGAGCCTTATCCTGACAACTTGCAGTATGCTATATGAATTATCCTAATAATGGAGCAAGGAACCTTACATAGTACTTCCTACACGTACATCTTCATTTTAAAAGTTTGCTAAACTAGATAACATCCGAGAATAAAATAATGTCTAATTCAAAGATAAATTTAACAGATAAAAATGTGGATGGGAAATTGGGATGTGCAAATTGTACTCACAGATTCCTTAGAAAACATGTTTGGCATTCTCTGGATAATTATTGGCAATAGTCTCACTGGGGCAAGAGGCACCAAATCAGCTATATCTTTCAGAGCTGAATGCACCCGAGAAAGAACTTGGTCCTTTCTTACAAGACCACGTGGCTGCTTCAGTACATCTAGGAAAGAATAAGGTGGCATAAAATTGCTTACAAGCATATCCAAGCATGAATCGACATATTTTCCACTTGAAGCGGCCTGCAATATGATGTAGTTAAAAAAATAAAATAAAATATACAGTCCAAAAGGTTAGAAATAACCCTCGCAAGCAATGCATAAAACACACATACCAAGGATATTATTAGTTCAACCAATGCATCCATCACATCAGATCTGTAGTTCCACATGATCATTCCAAAAATCTGAAGAACACTTTTATTATGAGAAAAATATAATAATCAAATCCTACAATACATAATATACAGGCATAAACACAGATTTATGTATTATAAACTTACAGAAGAAAGAAGAGATTCATGGTGAACACTATCTATACAAGAAACTGCTCCAGATAGTGCCTTCAAACTTGTCTGCCAAGTAAACACAAACAAGAAGTTGGGATTGACAAAATGAATTTCAAAATTATTAGAAAAACAAATAAAACCATGAAGTTTACATTTTCATTAGGGTAAAAAACCTACCACGAGCAAGGCCACCTCGTCAGGGGAAAGACGTTCCGTATGATGCATAACCCCAATCAGCTGGTTATAACTGTCACTTTCACCCTAGGCCAGTCGTATTCAGATTTCATAGAACTTATCAGAACCTTTGCTATAATCAAATAATGGACACTACATTTAATTTCCACAGATGAAGAAATTAACTGGCTATTTGACCCTTTATAAGGTTCTACAGATAGCAAAGGAACCAATTAGAAAACCAGAAAAATCCTATAAAAATCATTATTCATTCTAGACTGTTAAACAGACAATCCTGTTATCTTTAATATTTGTAAAGAAGCATACTGCCTTGTGAACATGGTTTCAAAATTCAGCTAAATTTGGATTCAGAAAGGATGTTCGAATCATATTAAGTTTGGTTTGTGTGTGTGTGTGCGCGCACGCGCACGTGTTTCAGGGGAGGGGGGAACCATAGACTTAAAGAAATATTTTTTGCAAATGTTGGAAAGATAATATTTTGCTCTAATCCAGACAGATATCTTTTAAAAACAATATTGAATGATATCAACAATAGGGCATAATATTTGGCACTAAATTTAGCAATTCAGACAAGCATGGATTCACGTCAGAATAAATAATGCTACAAGAATTCTAAGTCAAAAGGACAAGGTTATCAAATATAGACTAAATTGAAGGGTGTCAGTAAGAACTAAGAAGTGAAACAAGCTAGAAAGCAATCTATATATATATTACAATTAAAGTAAATCAAGTTACCCAAAAATGAAAATCAAGTAACAAAGCAATCTATATATAGACATTCATGAATGCTTACCAGGGTAACTGATCTAAGGGCATCCCTGACATGATGCACTACCTCCAAGTCACTGAAATTAACATCCTCCATCTCATGAAATCCAGCCTTGTCAGTTGTTAATTCCACTCCCATGATCTCTGAGCCAAACACAAAATATCCTATACTCTAGGGGGCAGGACCAATAAACTTATTCCGACCTATAAAAATGGGAATATCAAAATCAGCATACCCATATCATCAAACGCCTAGACAAGCCTGGGCAATGATCAAGTCACACAACATGCAAATAATCTGCCTGTCATAGCATTCCAAATTTTCACAAATTTTCCCACATCTTCTCATCAATCAAATCGAACAAAATAATTACTATTCAAATCAGACTTTAAAGAATTAACTCTACAAAAGAATATATATATATATATATATATATATAAATATATATATATATATATATATATATATATATAAGGACCGGTCCTTATCTTACGGTAAGGTCCATTCACCATTTTCTCACTCAGGATAGGTATTTTGAAAAACCGACCGTTGGATTAGATAATAATCTCATGTATGTCATGTCTGCCAAAAATCACGGTGTTCCGATCATTGGTTTTCAAAATATAGTTCATTTTCATTGTAACAATATTTACCGTTGGATGTTGTAACAATTGTTTAACCGTCTGTATTTTAAAAACTGACGGTTGGATCACTGTGATTTTTGGCAGACACGATATAAATAAGAAGATTATCCAATCCAACGGTCAGTTTTTCAAAATACCTATTCTAATCGTGAGTGAACCTTAAATTAAGATTAAGGACTGGTCCTTACTTGATCATATATATATATATATA
Source organism: Hamamelis virginiana (assembly GCA_017140935.1). Classification (NCBI taxonomy): domain Eukaryota; kingdom Viridiplantae; phylum Streptophyta; class Magnoliopsida; order Saxifragales; family Hamamelidaceae; genus Hamamelis; species Hamamelis virginiana. Next base: position 53,423 of record JAESVK010000920.1, on the reverse strand, counting down.
TATATATAAAACAATAAAAAAATACGGAGTAAAAACAAAAACAATTTGTTTCGAGGACAACAATCATTTCAAGAAATTGGGAACTTTCATTTAAAGCTATGACTCAGTTGGCTCTTTTACTCCAAATGTGAACTTATACATCATTTACATAATTTCAAGTGAAAAAGGCACATGCAATGCGCGAGCACAACACAGTGTAGGTCTTTTGAAATCCTCGAAACTAATTATAATTACCAAGGCAAGAATTTGCAATGTCCGCAAGATAAATACTCTTTGGATTTTCGTTAGTGCCTTCACCTCACACACTCAAGTCCACGATAAGGAGCTTTATTGACTAGAGAATAGTGCCACTGTATTCGGAATACACACACGTTAATAATTTATTTTTATTTTTATTTCCCTGACAATCAAGGAGTATATATACACACACGTATACATACATATGATATCAAAGTGTGCAGACAAACAAGTACGGTGATGGTTTCAAAATTCAGACAAACAAGTGAGGATGAGAGGTGAGATTCCAAGTATGACTTGATCATTTCTGTGTGTGTATACATATATGTGTGTGTGTGCGTGAGCGCATATGAGAAAGAGTAGCTTTTAATTAAACTAGAGAGTAACAATAACGAGATGAAGATGAAGAAGAAATAGAAGAAAATGAGGTTTACCTCGGAGCGGAGAGTGCGAGAAGATCAGCGGCTGCAGAGCAAGAGGTAGTGAGGTAGTCGGCAGGAGTGGCCTCAGGTTTCGTTGTTCCTTAACAACCAGAACCCTAATAGCTAAGCGTTGTTTTGGTTGTACTCTTCTATTCCAAAACCACTTCCGAAATTCCTAAATTGCCCTTCAGCCCAATCTACTTAAGCATTAGGGTTTTGAAATCATTTTAGAAAACAATAATTGCTGGATTGGGTGATTAGATCAGATGATGGCTAAGGTCTCATTTGAAATCATTTTACTTAAAATTATTTTAAAAAAATTATCTTTTTAAATATTTATTTAAAATTTATGTTCAAATCATTATTTCACGTATCAAAATTTTTATGCTATAAATGATTATGATAGAATTATGAATATTCAGCTTTAGTCAACTATCCTATCACTCCCTTTGAATTTCATAAGCAATTTTGAGCTTTATATATCCTATCATCCCGGCACTCAAATGACATTTTGAGATCTAAAAATGATTTTAGACAAAACTAATACAAATAAAATTTTTAGTGAGAATGGTAATAATCAACATTTTGATTAGTATTTTCACCGACCAGACGCATTCATTACCTAATGTTGGTTTTATCAAACAGAAAATACCAAAATTAAAAATATTCAAAAATAATGCTAAATAAAAAATAAAAAATTTTAAAATAAGAATAAACTTATTAATCAAATTATTTCCCGATGCGAAGCTTGCTGATAAAGAAGGGAAATTTGGGAAAATACTTCAAATTGACACTGGATCTGCCCCAATTAAACATGACATCCAAACACACCTCCAACATACAAGGGTAAAATAAATGAGTAAAAGTTTTCACCAGACACTAGCCAGGTATCTACTTTATATTCAGTGATTGATACAATTATGAGTCTCGAAAGATCGATTAGTGTCTAATTGTAACAAATGTTCTCATATTTGCGTCAAGCTCACGGCTACTCCATTTTGACCCTACATATAACCCTTATTTATTTATTTATTTTAATCAAACAATAGAAGTTACTCATATATATTCCCAAATTTCCAGTCTTAACAAACGGGTATCGATGCATTTCTGTGTGCTCCCTCAACCAGAGATCTTTTCTCCAATAAAATTGTAAATACATGCCACTAAGCTATAAGGCCATTGGCACATATAAGGTTTTCTTTCACTCTATCTTATTTTCGTTCTTTTTTTTTTTATCTCGCTCGCGCGCGCGCACACATACACACACCTATATATAATTGTTATTATTTATGCGTTTGTATATTTATTTGTGTGAGTCTTTTATTCTTCGTAAAAAGACAAAATGGTAATTTTATTTGATGGCTACATTAATAGGGCATAGTCAATTAGTCCCATTTGGGATTGCCATTACCTAAGTTGGGAGCTATGGCAAAAAAAAAAAAAAAAAAGTTACTTTAATGGGTGCTATTCACGGCTCTTAATTTTGACAGTGACATTAATGTTTCTTATATTTGGAAAAATTTTTAGAAATATCCATCTCCACCCAAATAATACATGGTATATTTTTGCTCCAATTTAATTAAGGTTCATTGAGCCATAATGTTGCAAAATATGAGAGTTTTCCATTACAGCACAATAGATACTATAGTACTCTCAATTATAGAAATAAGAGGCCTAAATGGAAGCTTTCCATTGGAAATGCTCTTACATGTGGGGAAAAAGAAAAAATTATTTCACTCTTACTACTATTGGATATATGCGTGGATATGTGAGTGGATGGTGCATTATGAGAAAATTAGTCTGAACCCAAATGTGGACAAAAATAGACTTAAAATACCCCTCATTTGGGAAAAAAAGAGAAAAGAAGTGGTCTTTGTACCATACCATTTGTTACAAGAAATATGAAATTACATGGCGATTGGATTAATATATTTGATAAAATGTAATTGAATAGAAAGAAAAAAGGCGGGCTTAGACAATATTTGCAGCTTTTAACTTGCCACAATGACTTTCAAGCGACCGAGCATAACCTTATCACCAGTATATGTATATAACACTAAGTTTACAAACCTCTTAATAACGATACTTTTGGCGTAACTTGTTATGTCGATATATATTTTCTTGAAGAAACACAAGGTGCCTCTCTCTCTCTCTCTCTCTCTCTCTCTCTCTCTCAATAATTTAGAGAGTTAGCAAAGCTGAGATATGGGCTTGTGCAAAGTTGAGAAGATATGCAAGTTAGGCTATTAGGGTATTAGGTAAGTAGGTGGTAATTTTTTAATAAACTGGAAATTTCATAGAACAAAGCTAGGCCAAAGGCACACATAAAAGGGCCCTGGAGTCTCAACCAATAATAAAATCCTAAAAAGAGAATTACTTAGCCAATCAGAACAAAAAAGAAAAGGTTTCAATTTTAGATCGACACCAATTATTAATTTGCCAGCACGACGTACAGGGCTTATACTTTATACTGAACGGTGCACAAACTTTGTACGAGAAAAAAGAAAGTTGAGCTAAAGTGAGACTCTCTCTTAACCCCAACCACCGTACCCATAGGTGTCTGGCATTGCCAGCAACGTACCCAGCCACCAAGGTGGGTTTCTAATAATTAAACTATCTCAATCTGTCACTATTTTATACATTAACATATATACACAACTTTACTTAATTTATATATGGAATGAAGGATTAAGACTCACTATATATTTATATTTAATGTACGTCATTAAGAAAACCAATTGTATCCAAAATAATCTAATCTTGTTTTAACAATCCACATCATTTGCATTATTAATAAGCTACATACACCATTGATGTGTCTTCATTAACGTGCCATCAATATTCAATTCTCATGGCATCAGGAGATTCACCATTCAATGATATATATTTCCATTTAATAAAACCAAATGTTTGAAATTTTATTTACTTTAATTATATGAATCATTAGCGTGCTTTTGATTCTTTTGATAATAAAAAACTTTAACTTATGTTCCGAAAACAAGAGTGTATTGAATAGTGTGGAACATAGCGAGGAACCAAGCGAGTCAAGCGACAACCGTCAAATCCAAAAGATTTTAAGTTTAGAGAGTTTTATTACACGAGATCCACTTTTATCTTAATTATGAGATCTAATTTTAATTTTTTATTTTCCTATTTATTATGTAAAAAATATATATATTTGGTATTAACCATATAAAATGTCAATGCGGGAGACTTTCTGCAATATAACTCAAAAAAGAAAAAAAGGAAAAAGAAAAAAGAGAGAGGAAATGGAAGGAAAGTGCATGGTTAGAATGATGAGGGGTAGCGTAAGAAAGCAAAGAGTCAATGAGGAGGGAACAGGTGGGAGCAAAGCACGTGAGGGCGGCCTCACAGTAGCAATGCTCAGGGGTTCACGAAGCAAAGGCCAAAAAGGAGGTGCGGGCGAAACGGTTATAGCGTGAGGAGCAATGCCAGGCTGGATACGGTTGGACGGACATAGGACATACGACGTGGTCTGTTGCCGATCAACACGTGTCCCTCACTTAAACGTGGACATCTGGATACAGCATTTACTGCCATTCATTGTCAGTTGGAGCAAACCAACTGATTCAGAAAGAGACTCTCCCCTCCCCTCCCCTCCCCTCCTATTTCATTTTTGACACATATGCCCACTCTCTCTCCTCTCTCTCTCTCTTTTTTTCTTTGGTTTCTCTTATCTGTAATTCACCAACTACGTCTAAGACATACATCTGCCTCTCGGACTCTCCCTACTAATTAATGTTCATGAATCATTATATACAATTGCACATATCCATCGATCTGTTGAAATGAAATGAAGACTCCTATCAATCACTAATTATGAAGGGTCCAAACCTATTCCAATGGCCACGTGGGCTTGCCCAAGTCTGATTAAGAGGGCTCCAAGCACTCATTGAAAAATGCTACGTGTTTTAATTCTATTTAAAAATAGAAAATATTAGTAATATTTTCTTTTTATTTCTGGTGATGCGAAAAATTAAGAAAGGACTATTGAAATTAAAGATTTTGCTATTTTATTTATTTATCTGGTAGGGGGCTGATGAATTAATGTAAGATGCGGGCTGATGGGATACTCTTTCCGCATTTGGTATCCTGGAAAAACTTGAATGGCAGTTACGTTGTTCTGGGAGGACGTCGGGGTATATTTGACAAGTGAGTGGCGTTATAGGACAAGAGGGAGGAGAGTAGATCTTATAGATAACTGATCAGTCATTATCGATTTCACGGTATTTGGATCAAATTATCATTATCTTACTTGTATGTGTGTGTATGTATGTATATATATATATATATATATATATATATATAACGGAAAAAGTGAAAAATCCTGCAATAACAGAAATGAAAAAAAAGACAAGAACGTTGAGAGAGTAAGTAGTATGGAATTGGCTGGATTCTTCAGACGACGCAAAAGATTCTGGATTTCAGGCTAAGCTCCCCACGCATTTGCTACTCTTTCCTCTCCATTTTACCCCAAAACCCTACTTTCAATTCAACTGGATTTTTCCCAGTAGAAAACCCAGGTTGATTTTAGCTCTCTCTCTCTCTAACCTTTCATTGTGTTTTGTGTGTTTCTGTTTCCAAAATAGGTTCTTCTGTTCATTTGAATGCTTACTTGAAAAAGAAAAAAATAATAATTTTCGTTTTCTTGTTTTAATTAATGAGAATTTTTTATTAAATCATTTATGTTTTGTTGTTGTTGTAGTCATGATTGATGCTTCTCTGTTTATATGGTTCTAGAAACTAGTAGAAGCAGATTCAGTTTCTTTAAGTTGTGTTTGTCTTCTTCATGATCTATCTGGGTTTCTTGTGTTCACTGTAAAAAGCAAGAAAATCAAATTCAACCTCAAATATTGGGTTTTATCTATAGCTTTCGTGGGTATTGCTAATCTGGGTAGGTGGGATTGTAAATTACCAGGATTTGAAAGAGATGGAATCGAGCGTGCAATCAATAGATGGAGTGGTACAGGAGATCATGCGAATTCATAGATCTCTGCCCACCAGACCTGCAATTGACGAGGTTGAAGCGGCCAAGGCATTGATCCAAAATGTGGAGAAGGAAGACCAATCTAGACTCGAAGCCATTGCCAAGCAAACCAAGAGTCAAAACGTGCCCCTAGAGCTGTTCATGGTGTTACAAGAGATGCAGAAGAATTTGGTTTATTACCAGAGCAAAGAGCAGAAGAGGGATGCCTTGAAATTGCTTGATCTCGACAGCGTCCACTCCCTATTCGACGAATTGATCCAGAGAGCTTCCAAGTGCCTGCCTTCATCTACCTTCACTTCTCATCAGCCTGACTACTCTAACGGTTCCACTTCCACGGTTCCTTCCAGCAATTTGTCGACAACTATTGGTTCTGCTTCCATTTCTGGGGGTTTTAATTCCTCTTTCACAACCTCCTCTAGGTCCTACAGCTCTGAGAAAGAGCCTGTGAAAACTTTGGAGCTGTTCACCAGAGACGATACTTACGTTAAGAAGACAAAATCGGCATTCTATGTTGATGGAATTGGAGCTGGACCCCTTGGTTCACCCACTCCCCAGATACTGGATTCATCTCTAAAACCTGCAAGCACTTCAGGTAAATTTGAAAATCTTCCCTGCACTGGTTTTTGTTCCTGTTCTTTTCTGTGGTTTTAGTCACTGTTATTATGTAGTTTTTACTCTGTCTCTCTAATTTTCAAATTTCATGATATTCATTGAATTAGATTTGGTTGAATATTGGAGAATTTGGTTATTTAGAGTCATTGAGGAAATGAATTTTGATTAATTCAATAGTTTTGATATGGCTTAAAATGTCTGCTATATAGGTCAAAATGGTGAGAAGTTGAGCCTAATAAAGCTTGCTAGTTTGATTGAAGTCTCTTCAAAGAAAGGTACTCGGGATCTCAATCTCCAGAACAAGTTGATGGAGCAAATTGAATGGCTACCTGACTCGATAGGGAAGTTATCAAGTTTGATCACCCTTGATTTGTCCGAGAATCGGATTGTGGCCCTGCCAGCCACAATTGGAGGCCTCTCATCCTTAAAAAAATTGGATTTACATTCAAACAGTATCAGTGAACTCCCGGAATCCATTGGAGATCTCCTTAACCTGGTCTTTCTAGACCTGAAGAGCAACCAGTTAACTTCTCTGCCTGCTACGTTTGGCAGATTGGTTCGGCTTGAGGAGCTTGATTTGAGCTCGAATCGGCTCTCTTCTCTCCCTGAATCAATTGGGTCACTCATTAGCCTGAAGAAATTGAATGTGGAGACGAATGATATCGAGGAAATGCCGCATACTATTGGTCAGTGCTCTTCACTTAAGGAGCTTCGTGCAGAGTATAACCGACTTAAAGCCCTACCGGAAGCTGTAGGAAGAATTGAATCCTTGGAGATTCTCTCTGTCCGGTACAACAATATCAAACAATTACCCACCACAATGTCGTCTCTTGCCAACCTGAGGGAGCTTGATGTAAGTTTTAACGAGCTTGAGTCAGTGCCTGAGAGTTTATGTTTTGCCACCACACTCGTCAAGATGAACATAGGTAATAATTTTGCTGATCTGCAAACCCTACCAAGGTCTATTGGGAACCTTGAGATGCTTGAAGAGTTGGATATTAGCAATAACCAGATACGGACTCTTCCAGACTCCTTTAGGATGCTAACACGGTTACGAATCTTACGCGTGGAAGAAAATCCTCTGGAAATGCCACCGAGACATATAGCTGAAAAGGGTGCACAGGTAATTCTTCGCTCTTCTACTTTTTGTGATTAGATAGGATCTGTCAATTCAGTTCTGTGGCTAACCATTGTTTGGTCCTTCTCAGGCTGTTGTTCAGTACATGGCAGAACAAGTTGCAAAGAGGGACGTTAAGACGCAACCGGTTAAGCAGAAAAAAACTTGGGCTCAGATATGCTTCTTCTCAAGGTCTAACAAAAGGAAGCGCAATGGTGCTGATTATGTGAAAGCCTGAGTTTCAGCTGTTTGCACAAGAAATATGGCATGTTATCTTTTGTGTGGGGTGAGTTGTTGGATCTTCTTTTGTGAGCAATCTATTTACTGGTTTTATTGACAGAAATTAAGGATACATACCAGTATATCAGTAGATGAGGTTCTTTCATCTTAGTGTGGGGTAGCAATACCCACTTTAGACAGTGATTAGGCAAGCTAGAAGTGGGGAAAAAAAGTATGCTGAAAGCAACATACATATTCAAATTAAAATGGTATGATCAACTGTAGAATTGATGAAAGTTATGGTGCCGTTCCTCGCTACTCACATGCTTTTGTTATTCATCTTACAGGGAAATCCAGAAGTTCGCTGGTCATATGAAAACCAAGATCAAAGTGCCACCACTTCTCCACGTCTGAAACTGCTCGAGTTTTTCTTGTATGGCAATGGTCATTCCTTCTCAAATTGTAGATTTTTTACTTCTTCTTTTGGTTTTCTGTTTTACTTTATCTGTATTTCTGATGTTCTCGAACCAAAATGAGTTGTACAATTCAGTCGGCAAAGAGGGAGCAAAAAAGGGATGTTGCACTCAGTATTCCTCATTGTTAAATGAAGCTTGAGTTTACCCTTTCAAATTTCCAATTACTTCCAACAGAACTTGTTACTTTCCAAAATAGAATCAAGAATCTGCTTTCGTTAACTTCATGGTTACTTAGTCAAATGCTGAGTTTTCAAAATTTTACTGGAGATTTTTTAGTACCACCAGCCTTACTCTATCCATGCGTTGAAGGAGGGTTTGTATCTAGGCTGCTGACTTTTACAGTTTTGGAATATCCCCCTTCCTGTCATTTGAAGGTACTGCTATGAAAACTCAACTGATGTCTCTTTATTAATTAATTAAATTAAAAAGGTCAAGTCAGAGTGGGCCAGAGTCTTATTTGTGATCACAAATCAAGCATCAAGCTTATGTTATTTGTTCAAAGATTAAAGACTTTGGTTTTTTGTTTTCCTTGTACATTGTGTGGTAGAGAGGGTGGGCACCTTCTAAATAGAAACATGTTAAACTGGAGGAGCATTGAAGTGCTGCTGGATGTGATCTCTCTCTCATAGAATGACACAGCTTGAAATTCACATTACTGACTAAATTTAATACCAAAACTGATTGTGTTGAAATTTAATGCATGCATAATTGATGCAAGAAAGCACTATATATAGCAATAATGGCAATCAATAGAGAGGTGAAAAAGGACACACCAAGAAAGACAATTCCATATGTGGTTTGGCACTGTAACCTACTTTCTGCAAATTTGTGGGGTTCTCCCTTGCAATAAAGTTGCAAAAATTCTATCATTTAATCAATCAATTTGATGGAGATGGTATTAGAAACCGTATTTAGCATTTTTTTTATTCTCTCTTTAATTTGGGAGCTATTACCTTCTACTAGAGTATAAAACATTTGTACAGCGAATTAAAAGCTGTAACATCTTTCTCAATTTTTTTTTTTTAAGGTTTTTGTTCCAACCATATATGGCTATTAAGATCCTGCTTTACAGTTCAGCAAGGATTTTGGAATGCAGTTTCCCGGAAGGTTCTCTCCGACAGCACTTTTTGCGACCAAAACAGCTGGAGAACGTAATTAGCCACCATTCCTCTTAACATCATGTCATTTGGAAGTAAAGATTAGTATTAGTCTTATTTTAATATATATATATATATATATATAGAGAGAGAGAGAGAGAGAGAGATTCAGGTGTGCGGCAATTGAGAAATGGCAGTGGAGATATTTCAGATGAATGAGATGGGGGTGGCAAACAAGAAACCATACGGGGATTTGGATGTTTATTCTGAGAACAGTTTCTATGTCTCCCATCACAGATTCTACGCCTCAACTGAGCAGATAGGCGATTAGACGGAGCTTAATCGATTACTATGGGCATGTGTCTTATCTGTGGTTGATTGCTTTATATTACTAGATTACTATATTATTATGCAAAGTCTGATCGGATTCCACCCTATTTATTCGTTGGGCTCTCAACTTTCAATACTCCATTTATGTGCGTGTGTCTATATATATATATATATATATATATATAAAAGGGTTTTTCTTTTCAATATCCAGATTTTGGTGCATTGGTTCTGAATTAGGTATTTGTTCCAATCATGATTCAACTCCACTGCCAATATTTTGAATCATCTCTAGCTCTACAGTTCCCCCTATTTTCTTTATTTAGGGAAAATTATCCAAAAGTCCACGAACTTTGAGCTTAATACACCATGAAGTCTAATTTTAAACCACAAGGTCCCTAATATTTTCAAATTTTTTTGTCTATTTGTTATGTTAAAAACTTCCTTGAACTCTAATGGCCGGTATCAAATGCTTATGTTGGAAACTTATGAGTATTTAACCATAGGATGTAAACCCCGAATCGTACATCAGTTACACAGTGTTTACAAATTACCATAGGATTTAAACTCTATAGATCATATCTACAAAAAGTAGGATTAATTTTGAGGCAAAGAAAAAAGGGTGGAACTTTTGTTTTTGATTCCAAGAAAAAGTAGTATAAATGCATGTAGGACCCGGTTGAGTGTTAAAACTCTGAATTAGGGCACCAAAACATAAATTTCAAATTTAATTGATTGATGATTTGATGTGAATGTGGTGGTCTTCTCAAAATGTATGCATATAAATAAATAAATGAGGGCAGATCATAGTCAAAAGGCAGTGAATGGCCAAAAGGCATATTTATTATTAGAATAACAAATGCTAAATTGAGGTGGGCTTTTCTTCATTGGAAAATTGAAAGGTGAGGGTGAAAAAGTAAGGGTGGCTATAATGGGATTGGATTCCTTTGTTTGGTAACTGTCAATGTTATTAATTATAAAGTAATACACTCAATCATTTACAAAACACTATTAAATAAACAATTAATTCTTCTCTTTTTCTTTTTTTTTTTTTAAATACAAATACATATAATCATTCATAACGAGTTTGGATCCTCTGTTTGGGCTTGGATATGCTTGGATGATGTGTCATGATCTGGATGCTCTATTTTTCACTTGAGTGATGTGCAGATGATCCAGATCATGACAGATCACCTAAACACCAAACAAACCTAAGCAGAGGGTCCTCATTCATTTATAATTCATCAAGTTATGAGTTCAATTTGGTTAAGAGGAATTGATAAAAGCTTTTCCAAAGGAGGTTCTGGGCACAGGGCTCAATCAAGGTCCACTTAAGAAGAGAAATCATATGAAGATTGATTGGATAAATGTGAAGCATTATGAGGAAATTTTTTATCTGTCTCTGTTTGGATGTGATCCTGAAAGTGGATGGGCTTGGAATGTTGGGTCCACTTCCTTACCAAGTAAATAGGCATGTCAATATGTCAGCAAAAAAATGGACAAAGCCATGCGTTCCTATCATGAGCAGATACAACCAAAGATGCATTTAAGAAACTCCGTGTCATTTGCATAAATTATTTATTTGTTTTTAATAATTTATAAACCTGGACATTAATTACATTATGAGTTGAGAAAATGGATATGCCTTCCAAGGAGATTTCAATAATTGAAACCTCCCACTTTGCATTCATCGTAAACAAGTGTGTTAAAAGAGGTACACAAAACCAACCTTTGGAAACATCCAATTAATTAGTATGTTGCATTCACAGAATCTCAAATTGTCACTAGAGCGAAGAAACCTAATGTAAATTCATTATCTTGCATATATATATATATATAAATATAAAAGGGAGAAGTAAATGATTTGACAAGAAAGAAGATGAGAAAATGGAGCTGGGTTATGGCCAAGTCTACACTGGCAATATGCCAGAGAGTAGTAATCAGGAAAATGATAATTTCCCAATGAGGCCATGTACATCCAGCAGATTAATGAGAGGAAGCCGAAAATTAGTGACAGGCCTGGTGAGGAGGGTGGTCTGGGTGACCCTTCAACTGAAGAGGAAAATGAGCAGTATCCCACTTGCAAAGAGCGGTAGGCACGTGCTTCCGAGTTATGATCTTCACAGCTACTCAAAGAACTTTGATGATGGAAGGTGGCAGCAGGAGGAAGTGGAGTACTATAGTAGTAGATCTTTCTCTTATAGGTTTGGGTAGCCTAGTTGTAGTTCAATTCTCGTGTTGCTTGCTATTCTTTTAACATTTCTGAAAAGTACTAATCACTTTTCTAAGAGTTCGATATCAGCATCATTTTAACATTTCTCAACGAGATTGTAACACGGACAGTTTTAAGAGACTATTTGCCAAATATGATCAGTAGCAGCTCCAAAAACACAAAAAAAAAAAAAAACAAGTTAATTGTGCCAAACTTGTTGAAGCAACTTGCAACTAGGATTTTTAATATTTAACATACGTGATCGATGGCCTTCTGGTGGAGAAATGATGGAGATAAACCATCACCAGAGGCAAGGTAAAATTTGAGTTACACTGGATTAGATGTAGATGTGGAAGTAGATGTGCCTACTGTCTACTATCAGCAACAGCCAATATGCTGTTTGCAACAAGAATTCAGAGAGCCGCTGGGGCAAGCAGCCTAGTTAATTACCGGTCTCTCTGAAAAGTTAAAAATTGCTCATATATTAACAGAAACCAGTTTAGTCACAACCCCAACCAGTTGCCCGCATGACTCTTTTATGTCTTCAATTGACAATTGAAATGAAAACAATCCTGCCACATCTGGCTCAAGAGACATTTAAATTCACTGAGTTGTATTATTTACCGCAGAGGAATCGGAATCTTCAATTGGGATATGACAACAAGGAATTTTCTGCATTTATACATACAGTTACATATATAAAAGGAGTGGGGATCTTCTGTCCCACTTTTTATGTACCACTTCCTGTTCTCTCTCACAAAAATCCACCTTAAAAATATAAATAAAATATTTATTAAAATGTGAGATTTTCAAGGTGGACTTTTGTGAGAGGGGACAGTAAATGGTACATAAAAAGTGGGACAGAATATCTCCACTCATATAAAAGAAGCCGTTTCTTAACGACCAAACTACAGGTCGGTCAATCAACAGTTAATAAAATTGGGCAATCTTGAATTAAAGAGATCATTACAAATTCATATTTGCCTATACTTCATAATCCTCAAATTTTCCAAATTAATTCGTAGAATAATCAGTTGCATTGTGTAAGGCCTGGAATTGGTGTTAGAATGCCAAATTGTAAGATTCTTTGGCTTGACTTGGAATTGGTTCCATAAAAATTTAACTCTCTAAACTAAATGAGCTAAGCTCAAACTTTAATTATGAAATTATTGATTTGTCGAATGAAGTTTGAGTAGAGTATTATCCTACTTATAAATTTATTAATATTTTAAATAATCAAACTATTCAAACTTCATTAAAGGCTCGTAATCAAAATTATTTTTAAATTCATTAACTTATCGTATTAAATTTGAACAACCAATTAGACAATTACTGAGTCCTTTAATTTACCAATGACATCTGAAAGATTGAAACCAAACAGTAAGGCTCCGTTTGGTTCACTGGAATGGAATCTCATTCCTGGGAAACCACATTCCATGGGAATGGGAATGTGGCAAACTTTCCATTTTCCAAAATTAGGCTGATGTTTGGTTAGTTTAGGAATGTGTAATGGGAATAATATGTCAAATGGTTTAATTCCAATTATAACCTTTCCCATATCATTTTCTCATCCATTTTCTCAGCATCCAAACTGAAACCACAATATTGCAAAAAAAAAAAAAAAAAAAAAAATATAAAAAAAAAAAAAAAAAAAAA
>JAESVK010000920.1:0-39940 GCA_017140935.1 Hamamelis virginiana | reverse complement strand
AATATTCTATATATATATATATATATATATATATATATATATATATATATATATATACACAAAACAAAGCAGGGATCGAGCGTGCTGAACTGCTACGAACGGCGACGGTGAACGGCCACGGCGAGAGGCCAGTGGCGACGGTGAACGGCGAACGGCGAACCGCAGGTTCTTCTTCTTCTTCTCCTTCTCCTTCTTCTTCTTCTTATGCGGCAACCCCACAAACCGAGATCGCGAACAGCGAACGGCGAACGGTGAGAGGCCAGTGGCGAGCGGCGGATCTGCTGCTGCTACTGTGGGTTGGATCTGCTGCTGAAATGGGTTTGTGCTCGCCGGATCTGCTGTTGCTGCTGCTGCAATCGTCGGATCTGCTGAAATGGGGAGAAGATGGGTTTGAAGAGATGAGGGACTTGGGTGGAATTTTTTTTTTCCAAGAGTAAAATTGAGGGGCACGCTAGTCATATTGTTTTTCATTAATGGGATTCCCAGGCATCAGTTTGCAAACCCACGCCTGAGGAAGGAATGAGATGCCCGGCTGTTGTGGGAATCCATCTCCCATGGGAATGCAACATTCCTGGGAATGTGGCCATCCAAACAATGGAATCCTCCAACATTCCTGATTCCCGGGAATGATTCCGGAGTACCAAACGGAGCCTAAGTGTATCGGGCCCTTCCAGGCCTATGGGCCCAAACCAAACCAGGTCTTCAGGTTTCAAGGAGGGAGTCGATATTGCAATCCCTCCCAACTATGAGACCACCTTCTATGTTAACTTTATCCTGATAACTTATATGAACCACCCATACTTTTCCTAAAATAACCCTAACTCAAATAAGTGTTCATTAGAATTTATATCCCCAACCTAATTTGAAAATCTGGCCCAAGAGCATCTATAATGCAAATGCCAAATTTGAGCTGCCAAAGCCAAATTTGGCACCCCAAATAGTACTAGTTGATGCCAAATTCAAAATATAGCACCAAGGTCCTCCAATGCACAAGTACCAAATTTTGGCACTCCCCATCTATTTGACATATTTACCCTTATGCTCCAGCTAACTTCCAACTACATTTCAAAAGTTATTTACAATAACATATTAAATATATTTTATACCTCGTAATGAAAAAAATTCATATTTTAAATTAATTAATTATTTTTGTATCTTAATTTAATGATTTAATATTTTAAAATTTTATTTTCCCATAAAATTAGCTAAAATACTACTATTCTAATTATAATTTATCATTGATTAATTTTAATTGAATAAATTTAATTACACACTAAATTTAAATGTTACTTTACAGTAAAAAATTTGATTTTAATCTTGTTGAACCACTTGCAGTAAAAATTTTGAAAAACTGACTGTTAAATTAGATACTCATATAATGTATGTCATGTCTACCAAAAATCATAGTAATCCATCACCTCTATGCGAAACCCATCACCTCTCTCACTCTCTGCAAACCCTACTTTTAGCAGGGAATCTCTCTGCACCAAATTTTTCGGATACTCACCGAATCAGTTTGAGGATACTCATCGAATCATGTGGAGGGGTTTGATCATACGGTAATGAAGAGGATGCGTGTCAAGGATCATGGGGGTGAGACCATTGTGGGGTATGTTTGTTTCTCGGGAAAGTTATGCCACCAAATTTCTCGAAAAAGCCAAAACCCGTGAGTTCTTTCTTCCCTCTGTTTTCCTTGATTTGTTGTGTGAATGATTTGAACATCTTCTTGTGGATAATTATTCATGTTGCTGTGTTGATTAAAATGTTATGATTTATTTTGATTTTTTTTCTTGAATTTTATTGGCTGCCAAACACTTTTTTTTTTATGTGGATAATTTGTCATTTTGGAAGTTGGGGTAGTTGGAGTGGTGGGAAATTTGATGTGGCACAAATAGCAGCTGCCATTCCAAAAGCCAAATTTGGCATGAGCAATGGCAGCTACGTTGGAGCAGCTGTTTTAGGTGCAAACTGCCAAATTTGGCTTCCGCAGCTCATTTGGCACCTCCATTTGAGATGCTCTAATCATTCCCTTCCTTCCCTCCCTCATTCTCACCCACTATCCACAAATCTTCCCATTCTCCCAAATCTTCCGTCACCATCCACAAAGCACGCCCAGGGCAAGCTCTCCCTCAACAAACCCTTACTGGTACTCACCAAGTCCGGCGTGATCATCCGGCAGCCGTCTATTAGGCAGGTAAGTTTCATCCTCCTTCTTCTCATCTCAATCTATCTCTCTCGTGTTTCCCTATCTACATCGACCCCTCTCTTTCGCTCTGCTGTTCTCTCTTGTACAACTCCTACCTATCTCCTCTCTCTCTTTGTGCACTTTCCCCTTGTTTGGTTGCCGGGAAAATGCGAGAAAAGTAAAGAAAAGAAAATGAGGGAAAGGAAAAGAAAATCAATATGATTTAAATCATTATATTTCATGTGCACTCTTTCCCTAATCGTGTCTATCATTTTGCTAAGAGTTGCTAAATCCAATATATCATTTTTTTTAGCTCTGCTCAATGCGAATCTCCAACTGTAACTTCAAATCACTAAAAACAGAGAAATTTTTAACAGTTTCTTAGTGTTCTCACCAGCGATTATCTCGAACGGAATCGGCATTATGGCCTCCGTCATAATGGTGAAAAATGCTGAAAACGAATCCTTTGCAGAGAATGAAGATGAACATGGCATTAAATGGCAAAAATCAGTGAGCTTGAATGAAGCTCATTTGAGAAAAATCCCTGGAAAACGTTAATTTGATGGCATTGAAAAAAACATTTTTCAATCCTCTCTCTCTCTCTATGTGATTGCTAAAATTATGGAATAATCAATCCACTCATCCCTTTCTCTAAAAAAAATGCACCAAAAATACATTTTCTGAAATGGAGGAATAGATATGTGAATGTGAAGAAAATGGCGAGGGTAGGTTTGAGTTGCAAAGAATGAACCTGAAGAGAAGTTTGGGGTGAACTTAACAAAGAAAGTTAGGATAAATTAGGTATTTCAAATTTATATTTATGCTAAATAGTAAAAGGGTTAAGCTCGATTTAGTACCACAAACTTTTTTAAAAGTTTCAATGTGGACCACAAACTTTTAATCGTGTCAATTTAGTACCAATTTAAAAAGATGGATTTTAATGTTGGCCAAAATCGTGTCTGCCGTCAAAGAACTCAAATGGAACAATGATGTGGCAGTTAAGTTTAGCTTATGTGGCACTGATGTGGCATCTCATCCCATTTCCCTCCAAAATAACACTCACGTGGACATCACATGACCAAACAAGCCATGATCAGTCCCCACGATTTAGGGCAGGGAAAGGAGTTCTTGCACATTAGCAAACCCTAACCCAAAATCCATCCCTTATTGCGAATTCGTCTTCCATCTGCGGAAATTATAGATAAAATGACTCAAATGGGCAGCTTCCCTTGCAAGATCAACTTGAGACATCATGAAAACAACAAATTGCTGAATGCTTTCATCCAATCTCAACCATTTCAAAGTAGGGATGAACTTTGAAATTTTGGCTACCAAATTAATTAACATAAAATCCCTTCTAATTGCTTCACCAACACCTGGATGTCTAACCTTTACAGCCACTACCATGGACTTGATTTTCTGACCAGGATATCGATATTTCAAAGTAGCTCGATGTACATGAGCAACACTTCCAGATGCAACAGGTTCCTCTTCAAACTTTTCGAAAATTTCAGGCAGCTTGCGTGCAAATGCCTTTTCTATAGTTTTTTTTTTGTGAAGGCAAAACTATGTGCAGGTGCTTTGGTATGAAGTTTTGTAAGCTCATTGCACAAATCTCTAGGGAAGAGATCCGGTCTTGTTGCAGCCCATTGACCCCATTTGATGAATGCTTGGCCTGCCTATTCTAATGTAAGATGGACAACGTGTAGCCATGTTTTTCTAAACTGAACAAGCAGGGAATCCACAAAAGGAGCCATAGCGATGCAAGGTGAGAACAGAATTGCTAAATAAATAGCTCTGAGAAACAAAATAAAGCCTTCTAGAAGTGAAAACACAAATGAGGTCAAATAAACATGTCCATCTTGTGTGTGCATGTACAGAGTGTTCCTTGTCGGAAAGCGCTCCGCTTCTGCCCATGTTCTCTTTGTCCAAACAAGCTCTCCAACTATGAAGGAAATAACACTAGGAGCTAATGGAGGACGTGAGCTCTAACCCACAAACGTGAGCTCTAATGGAGGACGAATTCGCAACAGGGGATGGATTTTGGGTTAGGGTTTGCTAATGTGCAAGAACTCCTTTTCCTGCCCTAAATCATGGGGACTGATCATGGCTTGTTTGGTCATGTGATGTCCACGTAAGTGTTATTTTGGAGGGAAATGGGCTGAGATGCCACATCAGTGCCACATAAGCAAAACTTAACTGCCACATCATCGTTTCGTTTGAGTTCTTTGACGGCAGACACGATTTGACGAATATTGAAATCCATCTTTTTAAATTGGTACTAAATTGACACGATTAAAAGTTTGTAGCCCACATTGAAACTTTTAAAAAAATTTGTGATACTAAATCGAGCTTAATCCATGGTAAAATTATTTAAGAACATTTTTGAAAACATAAAAATTAGGTGGACCTATAATTGGTAGGGTTTGCAATATCCGCTGTCTTCACGGAAGCTTGGAGCGCAAACCGCAACGCATGGCCCAGTGGGGGGTCAAAGTGTGGGATATTTTGAGTTTTTGACTTTTGAGTGGCTGCCAAGTCTTTTTCTGTTCTCTCTTTGCTTCAATGTTTTTAAAATATAGTGCTAATTGTTCTGGCTTCTTATTATTTTACCCTACTACGGAGCAAGGGATTTTATTTTCTTGATTAGGGTTTTGTATAAAATCTTTGGTTCATGCCGGAGAGTTAATAATAATAGTTTACGCCATATTTTTGTTTCTTATCTTTTGGTTTTTCATTCTCTCTCTGGACCTTCTTCCCAACTTGGTGAGAGTGACTCTCTGAAATTTTCTCCCACTTTTACCAATCCAATCAATATTCTTTCTCATTAGCTCTATGCTGTCAATGTTTATTTTATTTAATTCTTCATATGTTTCCTGAGATTAATATTGCCTATTTTGATTCTGGGCAGATCTTGTAGCTTCTTCGGGTCCTTTCTCTTCTCATCATGGCAACTAGTAAGTTTGTTTCTGGGCCCTAATTTATTATTATTGTTATTTTCTTTTGGGTCAGAATCAATGGTTTCATGTAGCATCCTAAGATATTAGTTCTTTCATGACCCCCTGAATTTTGTGCAGGACTTCAGTTTGAGAATTCATGCGATATTGGCGTGTTCTCCAAGCTCACCAATGCATACTGTTTGGTTGCTATTGGAGGATCAGAAAACTTCTACAGGTTTCTGTCTTGTGGTTAAAACCTGTAGAAACCTTTGAGTTATGTTTTCATTATTGTCTTTTCATGCAGCACCTTTGAGTCTGAGTTGGCAGATGTTATCCCTGTTGTTAAAACCTCCATTGGAGACACTAGGATTATCGGACGGCTTTGTGTTGGTCAGGATTTTGATATTTCTTATTTTCTCATATTCTATGCAAATAACTTAACAAAAATGATCTGAAACCCATCACTTGCTTTTTGTGGCAGGAAACAAAAATGGTCTTCTCTTGCCACACACAACCACTGACCAAGGTGATTTTCAGATTGACTTAAAGTATTATGTGTATATTGCAGGAGAAACATTTCGTTGAATTTTAAGTTATCTTGGCTCATCATTCTTTGCTTTTATTTGAGAAATCTTCCCTTCCTTCCTTTTAATCTCCACCCATGCTGTTTAGAAACTTGTAATTTGAGCTTGTTCTACTAGTTCGTCTCCCATTTGCTACAAATTGGTGAATTATTCGGCTTTTCTCTTTCAAACTGTTGTGTTTTAATAAAATTCCAAAGGCAGTTGTTTAGGATGACATGCAGATTCATAAAAGATAGTTCCCTTGTGAAGTCAACAGTTTAAGATCATTTAATTCTGCGGGCTCCTCTTGATCAGAATTTCCAAGTATACTGTATTACAAATTATAAGGTTGTAGGTCCAACTTATGATACTTTAGTGATGTGGTAAAGATTTTCATATCAAACTTTCCATGTTTCGGCACAATGGATTAGAAGTTTGTAGGGTTCTTGGATCCAAAATGCAATAGTAAATTTTAATGTCATTTTTTTTTCGAGTAATCTTGCTAAAACATAAACAAGGATTTAACAATCTCTTCAAAGTGTAAATATTTCAAGGTGTAAAGTCATTGCCATAATTTTTTCTTCTTTACTAGACTCCATCCTTGGTTGTCTGTCAAGAAGTTACGCATTAAAGCACCTAATATTTTTGGAGTAATCCCCCAAATTGGCCTGCAAGAGATGTGTTTATGCTCTTAATTATGTTCGGAGCTGTCCCTGGAATTTTTCCTTGGAATTTTTTCACATGAATGCCTTTGGTAACATTTATAATTTTTATTTTGTTGTCAAAATTGATTGGAGGATAAATTAACCCTTGTAGAAAAAATGCTCAGTGGAAACCTTTTGGCCTTCTTTAAGAAGCTTATGCATATCTTTAAGCCTTAATTTGCAATTTTGAATGAGAATTTGGGAACTGAGTGATAGGTTAAGCAATTCTACAGCATTTGGAACCAACACATTAATGCTGCTAGAATCTCATGTCTGTTTTAGACAAAGACCTTAAGTTTTTGTACTCTGCATGGTATAAGCATCAATGAAAGTGTAACTATATTTGCCTTTGTAGTTTTACAATTTTTATGGAATTTCATTATATGCATATTTATGAAGTTCTCACTTCATTCAATGTGTAGACTCATATTTAGTGGCATTCTTTTGATTGGACTTGTTGACCTCACACTTTTTTTTTTTTAACTGTTTTTATTGAAGAACTTCAACACTTGAGGAATTGTCTGCCTGATCAAGTTGTTGTTCAGCGCATAGAAGAGAGGTTATCTGCTCTTGGGAATTGCATAGCCTGCAACGATCATGTTGCTCTTACACACACTGATCTTGACAGGGTAAAATTCTCTATCTCTAATGTGTTTCTGGAATTTTAAATTTCGACCACTAATTGGTCTAAATGATGGAAGTGGAGAAAAAAAATACAATTATCCACCTTCAACAATGTTTCTTAGCTCTTGTATGCCCAGTGAATCCATTCAACATGTTCCAAGAGATAGCCAAAGAGTTTCTCCACTATTTGTGGCATCCGAAGCCTTGTGAAGCTTTTTGTTTTGGACTGTTGGCATTGTTTTATGTTTGTTGGGGACATGGTAATATTACATTGGGCTTGGGGTTGTCTTATTGTCTGAATATTTAACCAGATTTTCTGCAGGCACAGGGGCTGTGAATAATTTATTTGTTCATCATTTTTTCAGGCAACCAACCTCTAGTTATTGTGACCTTAGTTAAGGAAGCTCACGTATTCTTTTTCTGTATTATATTGATTAGGAAACTGAGGAGATAATTGCAGACGTTCTTGGGGTAGAAGTTTTTAGGCAGACGATTGCTGGTAATATTCTTGTGGGCAGCTACTGTGCCTTCTCCAACAGAGGTGGCTTGGTAAGAATAAGTATTCTCTGTTAGAGCTGATGCTTAGAAAGGCATCTAATGAAATACACATCATGTACTCTTGTCCTGTTTTTCACTAGTTTTTCTGGAGCAGGTTCATCCCCATACATCCATTGAAGACTTGGATGAACTTTCAACACTCCTTCAGGTCCCTTTGGTGGCTGGGACTGTGAACCGTGGTAGTGAAGTGATAGGTGCTGGCATGACAGTAAATGACTGGACGGCATTCTGTGGGTCAGACACAACAGCAACAGAACTGTCTGTCATTGAGAGTGTCTTCAAGTTAAGGGAAGCCCAGCCTAGTGCCATAGTGGATGAAATGAGGAAATCGTTGATTGACAGCTATGTTTGAGTAAATTTATTTATCTCGGTCATTATCTATATTTGAGTAAATTAATTTTGCTCATTGCTCCAAGGCACTAAAGACTTATAGTTGAAGAACGGACTTGTTAAGCATGTTTAATTTTGGTGATAAATTGTTTTTGTACTGTTTTATCAGTTTTCTTATGTCTCAATTATGAAGAAGCATTAGTTTTGGAAATTAGTCATTGTTGTCATTGGTTATGTTGTAGAAGGGAGTCCATCCTGTTGATTGATCCTCAAGTGTTCTATTATTTCATCCCAAATGTATGAGCCACCACAAGTATTTTGTTCTGGGGAACATTTGAATGAAGTCTCAAAGTTTCTTTAGGTTTAAGTTTTTTATGATCTCCTTTTAGAAGGCGGGGAAGTTGATACCGTGAGTGTTTGCACTCCCGTGCATCACGTCGAACTATATATATAGAGCAGTAACCTATCAGGAGAAAGATGCTGTCCGCTCTGTATTTTAGAGAACCTCACAAGATTATTTGTCTTTGAACAGTGGTGTGGTTGATTTTCAATTGCTTGATTCTCAGCTTCTTGTGCATTGGCAAAGTTCTAACCTGCAATTAATGCGACCTATATGTAGGATTTGAGAATGAAGGGACAAGCATTACCATTCATAAACGGACCCCACTGTCGAAATCAAACTAGAAGGTGTATTCATTAGGTGCACTTGATAATGAGACATCAAAGTTTGAATAGGCTTGTTCCAAAAGGCACTCATTTCCCTGTAACCCAGGTAGGTATCCAAGAGCGTCCAACCCTGGATGCACTAAATTCCAATCAGAAAACATATCAACGCCTGGTATTTCAGAAGGTCCAACGTGACACACAAATGTTGTGATATGCAGTTGTTGCGAAATTTTAAAAATGCTCTTAAAAATGAACATTGCAGACAAGCAAGGGTCTTCAAAATTGGATCAGGCAATGCATTAGTTAGTGAGCAAGAGTCTGAACAAGAAGGCTGGACTAGAATAAAACCTGTTAACAACCAACTTACTGCGCACACAAAAAAATTAAATAAAAACAAAAAATAATAATCGCAGCGCCAAAAAGAGCTGCCATCACAAGATTCACAAGGATTCCTGTCGAGTCAAGCCTATGATTCTTTCCCACTAAGAAAAGGATATCATGTTTGCTGTTTACTTATTGTATTGTGGGCTCTGAGCTTTCTGTAGTTAGTAAAACTGGCATTGTTCAACTGCACTATTCCATTTTCATAAGCTTAGACAGACATCTTTATTTACTCTTGAATCAGTGGTATGATCTCCGCTAGTTGGCCTGCATGATTTCCATGAAAAAACCACATTATTTCACAGCAAAATGCAGAGATGGAAAAATGTTATACATTATGTCATTTCTTTTTTTTTAAAAAAAAAAAAACAAAGCGTATTGTATAAATATTTTCCTTAATTCTCTCTAGTCTGAAAAACGCCAAATGTTTCTGACCAATTATATGGAAAAAGGAATACTATATTTACAATAAACATTACATGCCCAACGGGTTGCGGTACCAGTGTCACATCTTGGTGATCCATGGCAGAGTCAAGAAATAAAATGGCACTGCAAAGAAATGATGATGAATAAATATATTGAAGGGGGGTTAGTGCTTGCACCTTAACTCACTCTAACCCAACCCCCACCCCCCACCCCCCACCCTCCACCCTCCTTTTTTTTTTTTTTTGTTGGTGGGTCCCTTCTTTTTCCTTTCAATTATCTATCAATTAGCTTATGATAGTTATTGTATAGAATTTAATGGATAGTGTACAGGGCGAGTTGGCAAAACTAATATTTCTTAAAATTACTATTTTGCCTTCGAAATATCCAATTTAGACATAGTGTCCATCAATCCAAAGGAGGGATGGTAATATAGATATTATATATCAGATCTAATTATATATTTGTATGTGTTTCCAGTTTCCTCCTCCCTCTTCAATCTGTTTTAATTTGGAAATATGCTTCCAAAAATGGTGTTCTAACCTTCATTTGTAGAAATACCACTATAACCCGTCGAACCCACACTTTCTGGAATCATTTTTCTTACAACTATAACCTTTCTTCAATGAAATATATCTTACCCATAAGAAATGCCCAGTCTTTCCTGCCATGTCTGTCTCATGTTAGTCCTGCATCCACCTTTTTTTTTTTTTGTTCGAAATTATAATTTCTTTTCAAATTCTCAGTTTGAAATTTTAAGCATGCCAACATCCATCTAACACAAAATCTATCCAAACATTGTCTGTGTCCCACATGGCTGCAAGTATTAGTCAGAATCTTAGTCCAAATATTATTTGCACCATGGCTACCGATTATCCCCTTGTAATTTGTGACTCCATCAGTATACTATTTCTTCTTTCATATAATTCTTATCTGAATCTTTCTTCAAATACTCATTTTTGGTATATAACAAGTAAATATCATATTTTATAGAGAATTCATATGACAACATCTTAGAAATCAAAGGCACATTCATATGGGAAAAGTAGCATCCTAGCAAGTTGAATAAGCAAATACAATAACAGAACAAATCAATGAAATAAATAAAGGCAATTAGAATATGATTATTAACTTCTCAAAACAACTCAAGCAGAAGCACTTACAATCCACTTAACACTTTAATGGCATCGTAGAATAACCACTGCAAAGTCACAACAGGTCCAACAAGCATTATCCTAATAGGAAGGCTTCTTGTAAATAAATTGACTAGCCCAATTTTCTTCACAACCTGCTCAAGTGAGAGAGCAAATTTAAACCTGAGCCAACTATGCATTGGTTCAAGAAGTTATCCCAAAGAAAAGTGCAATTAAGAGATGTTACCTGCATAAGGCTATCAGCTTTTTTGTTGTAAAGAGAGGCAACAATGTTGTCAGCAGGATTAGAAATAAAGCTACCAACAGATCCAGCAGCATAGCCAGCTAAACATGTCACCCCAAGCTGTTGAGCTATTGAGCAATCCTCCTTTCTTCTTTGAACAACATTATGATACAGAAAGTCCACAGAATGCTCAAACGTCGAGAACATAATCATAGAGACTGCCCCAACAAAAAGTTCAAAAGGGTTAATATGTAAAATCTATGCTTGCCGGTCACACATATAGCTAACCTATGACCAAGATGATTGAAGTTGATTTTTGTGTTATTTAAGCTTCTAGATAGCCTATACTTAACAATCTATTAGCTAATTATACTTTTGAAAAAATGCAAGAGGGTTGAGTCGGGCTGGAATACTTGTGGGGATGTAGAAGGATGGCCAAATTGGCCATGTTTTTTTTCAAATATTTAGTAGGAGAAATTAATGTAAGTTTAGACAAATAGCCCACCCAGTGTTGGGGACATGGAGAGGGCCAGAGGTCCTACTAAAATACTCGAGAACGAAAAACACGCTCAAAACCTAGAACTAGAAGGAATTCTAACAATTTTAGCACACCAATAATAAAAGTAGATAGCCATCCAAAATTTAGCACAACATAAACTAGAGTGTTAAGATATGGTGCAATTACATGGAAGGTTCCGGCCCCAGAGTGGAACAAGGCCTCTGTAAATGCTGCAACCAAAAGTAAAATGGGAATACCCTTCAACAAGAGCGAAGCATAACATAATAGAAGAAGAGAATGAAAAGTTGTGATTATGGATCATTTACCCGAGAACGCCCTCTGATGCATAGAGCTTTGGGAAGCCATCAAGCAAGCCCTTTGCAAAATGGGGTTGTGCTTGAACCCGGACTTTAACAGCTTCAAAAGGACAGAGAGCCACATTGCCAATTACTTCAGCGGAAGCACTACTAAGAAGGAATATGAAACTCCTGTTGCTGTCTACCAACACATTGGAGTAAAACTTTTTAAAGTATTCATATAGACCAAATCTGCAGCCGCCTTGAACACCATACCCAAAGAACTTGCCAGCCCAACCTCTCCAAAAGGCAGAAGGTCCTTGTTCTCTCAATAAGGTAGTAAAGCATGAGGAAATGCTGTTATACTTAATGGGGTTCACCTAAAAAAATGATCGAATTCATCAAGCCTCATTCGAATAAAAAATTAGCAAAAAGAGCCATCATAGTTTGAGAGACCACACAGTCCAGAGCAAGAATGAAAACACCAAAACACTAGTCATGTGGGTTTGTTTTGCACAATTATAAACGAATTTCAGTTTGAGAGATTACACAATCCATACCAATTACCAAACAAGCAACAGTGGCACCCACTGCTCAACTCGGGTTTAAGGAAAACTTAATCAATATAATATCAGGAGACAATAGATTGAGGGTGATTCAGCAGCGGTAATTATCAATGTAAATTATGCAATCAAAGGGAGGTTGTCAACAATTTGGAACATTGCAAAGAAGATAGATCGCATCAACATAAAGCACGTCTATCGAGAGGTGAATGATTCAGCAGATAGTTTGGCATCTAAAAAAGGATATAAGACTAGGGCCTGCTGTGCCTAGAAAAGTCCAGATTGTTTTAGGAGGACAATTACACCAAAGAAGTAAACAAGGAGTCCTCTGAAAGAAAGAAGCATTATATATAGGAGTAACAAGAAGCCATATACAAATGAGTAGAATAGAAAATATATTCCAAGAATGCAAACAGAGACAGACCTGCATGTTGACTTTTAAGACATCGAGAGGAGTGATGGCGAGATGGGTGGTGCCAGCACTGAGCATACCTCCAACGGCGCAAAGCCCATAATACTGTGGTGAGAATTCCTCACATATTCTTCCTTGCAGATCTCTCATTATTTACCCAAAACATACACCCCCCGCTGTTTCTTTCGTCTTCTTCAACCCCTTTCTGAATTCTGAATTCGGAGAGAGAAGCCGCATTCTCCCTCTCTCACCCTCACTCTCTCCTTTATTTGAGAGAAAATTTATGTTTTCATTCTAACGACGTCGTTTTACATTGCAACAGGGAAAGTTTCAAAATTCCAGTACTTTCTCTCTGAGAGAGATAAAAAGAAGAAAAAAAATTACAGATTGATGCTCTATGTTATCACGAAAAAATATTTTGCACCCCTTAAACTATCAATTGTGTCATATTGACCATTTATACTATCAATTTGTAACAGATTGCACATTTCTGTAAACTAATTGAATATCCATTTAATAGAAAAAAGTGATGTGCATTCATACATTTACTTAATGTTTGTGGAAAAATATCTTCATGTAAATGCACTTGATTTTCTATTTGTTAAATGAAGTCCAGTTAACTGACAAAATGGTGCAATCTGTCGCAGATTGCTAGTACAGAAGGTCAATGAGTCACAATTGATAATTTAATGGTGCAAAGTATTTTTGCTTGATAGTACCGAAATCAATTTATAATTTTTTCAAAATAAAAATAAAAAAACCTTTGAGGCGATGTGTGTGTGGAGTTAGAGTGTGGACACCAGTTTTCAGTTTCCATTGCATAGCTTGTGGACCAAAAATAAAATAAAAGTGGCTCCTTCTTATTCCTACTCAAGATTGACTTGCCAAAATTGCTGGTGAGAGGTTAAAATGTTTAAACTCTAAAACTTACAGTGCGTTTGGATTGATAGAAATGCAGAAGATAAAGTTTTTAATTTTCTCTCCAATTCCCTCGTTTGGCTAACAAAAATGGGAAAGAAAGTGAAGGGAATGGGAGCCAAAATTTGTTCTCTCCCAATTGGAGAGATTTGGAGAGAAGAGAATAGAAAGGGAACAAATTTACATTTCTGTCCACATACATTGTTTGAAGTGCTAGAAGAGTAAGGGTAATATTGGAATTACACCTTAATATTTTTTTTTTCTCTTCCTTTAATGAAAGCTATTCAAGCAAGGTGAAGAGGAAGTTAACTTCCTCATTCTCTTCTCTTTTCTTATCTTCTTTTCTCTTAATAAGGTTCCCTTCTCTTTTCTCCAATTCTTTTAATCCAAATATAGTGTTAAGGTCTTTTAAGTTTATTTTTCTCATGACAAAATCCTAAGCCATTTGTTTGCCGACATGATTGGGCTTAGCTTGACCCGTGATTCTGCTTTATAGTTGGGCTTTGGCCCCCATTGAAATATAAATAAATAAATAGATAATAAAAATCCTCAAAACAAATTTTAAAATTAACAACTTTTAAAGGGCTTTGGTTTTTGAAATTAATTAAAGGTGTTGTGAAAAATAATGCAGAAGTATTAAATAAAAGAACAAGAGGATATACGTGATTTGGCAAAATTGCCTACCGAAGATATTCTTATAATGAAAATATTAGAATAAATTCTACACACATATATATAGAAATTAAGATGATAGGTAAATAATTGGTGGAACTATTTGAGACTTTAATAATCTACTCTCTATCTACAATTTGGTGGGCCATATGGAAGACTTGGATGACCATCTCTGATTCTGCACGATAATGTAGAGTGGTGGTTATCTACACCATTTGCTCCATAACAAAAGGAAGTTTTTGAGATATGTTGCATACTTGTTATCACTAATGAGTAATGACCTATTTCGGATGTCTTGAAAAAATTGAAATATATTGTTGTATTTTGCATATATATATATATATATATAATTTTGTGAATAATATATCATTGAGAGCAGAGTAATTCAAGAAAAATAGCAGGCTATATTCTAATGTTAAAAAGTGCATGCACATGTAGCACAGAGCTGTTCTACTTCCAATAAGTTATGCATGCCCCGTTTGAAACTTAGCACGAGCCAATTGTAACCCCCATAAGATCGATCGGGGGATACAAATGAGGCACGCCGATACCTTATAAATGAGGTAGCTACTAGCCCAAAGGGTTTTTTTATTGCACAAATTGAATATTTGCCAAACCCCTACATTGTCGCAAAGTCGTGCTGGCTACATTTAAATTAAAATATTATATATATCATCCCAAATTATAGCTAGAATTGGGCGGAATAGAGGCAGTGGTGGAAACAGAAAGATGGGAAGGTGGTGCGTCTTTAGAGGAGCAGCTAGCGTACTTTTCAAGGTTGAGGAAGTACTTCTGAGCATGACTTGCCACTTGGTTTGGGGTTCTACTCTTTACACAATGCCTCGAAATGCTTTTCCAATCTCCTTTCCCATACTTCTCTAACCCAATCAGGAAATTCCTACAAAATGGGCCATGCATGAAAACAACAAATCTACATTAAAACGTACTCCAATAAATTACACACGAGGTACATTTCTATTATAAAATAAATATATTCCTTACTAATTAGACTAATCTTTTATGAATTTGCATGTTTCTACCATACTTTTGCACTACTCGATCAACTCATAAGTGAATTTAATTAAATTATTTAATTCAAGTCAATAAGGAGTGAGCTTGTAAAAGACCAGCTTTCAAAGAGTTCAAATTCAATCAAAAATTAAATGTGGGTTCAAAGAAGTTATTCGCATCATAACTCTTCAATCTTCACTCTTAGAATGGACTTGAGAACTAGAGTCTATATATATATATATATATATGAAGGCTAGAAGACTACAAGAAAACTCGCCCTCAACACACTTCAAGAGCATTTATCTTTTCTATCCTAATTTAGAGGCTATTTTGATTCAAACCCCATTGGAAGCACCTCTAATTCGAGGTAATTAAGTTATTTTTGTTTTAATTCAAAATTTAATTTCTTCTCCTTAAGTTTTGATTTAAGCTAGTCTTATTAGAATAGTATTTGGTTTGTCTTTTTTAATTAAAAGCCTATTTCATTGAAGCCATTCCAACTTTTTTGCTTTGATTTGAGGGAATCATTATTCGAAGGTGAACAATAGAAAGTATTTAAAGAATATTCCTTAATTTTGAAATAAAATTTAGCAAATAGGATTGGTATATTCCTTTCTTGTATATAAGATTCTGTTTCCTATTCCAAATTAAGGATAGATATTGTATATATATTTGTTCGGCTAAAAATCTCTCGTCACGTGATATGTGTGTGTGCGGGCGTGCCAGGATTAATTAAAGTCCAGAGATCGTTTGAATACGACCCCAAGCACCTAACTAGGCAGGGGAAAACTTAAGACCGGAGATCTCAAGGCCTAGAAGGTCGCTATATTTACGATCAGGCTATTGGAAGGAAGTCAGGGGTACTACTTCCTATGAGTCTCGGAATAGGATGTATAAAACAATAAATCAACAATGTCAAATGAGAAGGAAACATATATTGAAATTAAACTGAAAGAAAATTGCATTGAACTAAAGAAAATGATGTACTTACAATAGACAAGCTTACCGAAATTGATGAATTCATAACTGAGTGCTTGAAATGAAAGTTACCGAATTGTAAATGACGAAACACAATACTAAAAACGAAAATAGAATAGAAAACTGAGACAAGAAAGCTTAAAAACTGAAAATTGCAAGACTTGATGCTTGTAGTTGATTGTTGAAGTTGTTGGGGCTTCAAATGTTGCAACTCATCTCCTCTTTATAGCTCCGCGGCTGAAAAAAAAACTGCTCCCCCCATGATCAATGACGGTTGCTGCTCTATTCCCTTAATCGTGATTTGATCCATGACCTTTGATGATGGAGAATGTGGCTTCGTGGCCTTCTTCCTGAATGTGGTTTCCTAGTATGGCTAGAATTCTTCAGCCATTATCTAAATAACCGCCCATTTATTTAATCTCCTCTAAGATTTTGCCATGTGTCCCACTATTATCTTTATCTTAATTTTAATCTCTGGCCTGCTTAGATCTCTGCCACGTTTAAAATTATAAACCTCCTCTTCCATTTGAATCACAAGTTAGCCACGTGGATAACTCTGATCTTTCTCTTTGATAGCTAGTTCAACCAACTTCCCTATTTTTAAGCTAGCTGATAATCACAAATTAGATCATCTCCACGTGGCCTACTTTCATTGGCTGGTAAAATTTAGCATAAACAATATTAATTAATTGATATCTTATAGAAGAGGAAACAAATTAAATAAAAAAAATTAAGAAAAAAACTCGAACCTGTGTTCTTCATCCGTCCAGAAAACTCCCTTCTTCCGTTGTAGGTGGGTGGATTTGTTTTGGGGTGCAGGAGTGGATTTACATTCATTATTTAAAGTCGATCTCATAGTCGGGTATGGGGATATGACCCGATTCGATCATCTCAATATCTTTGAGCAGCGCTTCATAATGCGTTTTGATCTGTTGAATGGTTTTTCCTGGAAGCCTTGAGGCGATATTCTCAAACAAGTCTGGGGAGTCAAGCTAGATTGAACTGAGCAAGAGCATTCTCAAATAACTTGTTCTCCTCAAAAGACCATTTAGTATGTTCTACTTCTTGTATGGGTAGATCATGAGGAGACAAGTACAATCGTGAAGAATCACAAAGATTAATGCGCGGTCAAGTACGTACTGATCATAGGATGGCTCCATTGGATAGGAATTAATTAAGTACGTGGCCGGAGGAAGTGCAGAATCCTTGAATGATTTGAGGATTTACATGCATGAATGAACTTACCATAAGTAGCGGTGCTGCAAAAGTCAAGAAGAATTATTAGAGATATATGTACACTAATGATATATAGAAATCACCATCACTAATTTCTAGGAGTAATATATATTATTATATATAGAAAGTAGAAACTCAGCATGATTAACTAAAAAGAAAGTAATGCAACTAATTACCCCTTCTGGATTGCTGAATTCTAACATAAAAACAAGTGAATTCAACTCAGCTAGCTCATTTTGGAAATTCAACGATTGCCACCTTTGATTATGTTGTCCGTAGTTAATAATATTGTGAAGGTAGATGAAAGAGTTACCCGCGCTTAATTATGGCCTTGTGCTATTACGTACTCCATCTCCATTTACAAGCCTAGCTAGGTCACTTTGAAAGTTTCAGATACCTCATTCTATTTTACAAGTCTACTCAATAAGCTAGTTCATGGTCAGGTCTTGAAGCCCAAAAAGATTGAATGCCGCATGTAAAAAAGGGAAAGAAATAGTTATGATCTTTTATCGTTCAGGTAGTGCAGCCTAGGCCGCTGCCGCCACCACGACCACCAGATGTTATCAGGCCAGCTGCATAAATTAAATTGCGGTCGATATACATGGCAGCGGATGGATGAGGCGCGCTGAGGTGGGTTGGAAAAAAAAAAAATTAAACTAAAGCCTGCCATCACGTGGGTGGGCAGGTCACTCATCAGAACCCAGCAGCCCTTCTTCCCATTGAATGAGCCTGCAAGTCTGCAACACATTTCTCTCCTCTCATTCTCTCTCTCCCTTCTTCTTCTCTCTCTCTCTCTCTCTCTCTCTCTCCTCGCCCCGCTCATTTTCTTTTGTATACATCATGTGACCATAATACAAAGATTTTGAATGTTACCACTTGATGCCAATGGAATATGATTTTAACTATGTCATGATCTATAGAAAATGAGAGTTCCCAACTTCAGGTGATGAATGGGAAAAATTGCTGAGAAGGCAAGCTGTTTTGTTGGTTTTAGCAGTTGTTTTTACTGGGGAGCTTTTCTCCAAGGTCGTAGATTCCAAAAAAAAGTCCTGCTTGTTTGGATTTTTTAAATATATGCATAACTAAAAGAATATTCATTCAAGTCCTGCTTGTTTGGTTCTTTTGAATATATGCATAACTAAAAGAATTTCTAAACTGGACTCAGAATTCATTCACACAACACAAACTCAACAAATTTTATAGCATTGTGTTTTTCACCAAGGAAAAAAAATGTTGGGAAAAATGAATAAATTACAATTTCGAAGTCGTAAAAATTACAGAGATTATTCTTTGGATACAAAAGCAATATCTCATTCAATTTCCCTGTCACATATCTGACAATATTGAAGGCTTATCTTTCCAAACTACACTACTAAAACCAAACAATCTTGCAAAACAAGAAATCAACTGTTCGTGAATCATTTCTTCAGTGGGAAGCACCAAATTTGTGTCCCTTCTCAAAGATGTAACTTCTTTATCTGCAATCCCGCAAGGAACAATGTGCTTAAAATAGTTCAAATCAGGATCAATGTTAAATGCCAATCCATGAGAGTTAATTCCAGATGAAATCCGAACCCCTATTGTGCCAATCTTTCTCTCTCCAACCCAAACCCCTGTTTCACACTTTCGTCCAGCACGAGCCTTCACGCCAAATAGAGAGGCCAACTCAATCATATATAGTTAATTAAAGTTTCTCCACAAAATTCTGAGCACCATGTCCAATATCTCGATGGGAAATAATGAGATATAAGATAGCCTGATGTTGACCATGAAATGTAATATCTCTCCCTCTCTGTGTGTAGTGAAGTTCGGCTCCTATTTTCTTAAGGTTAGAGCGAGGTGAGGAGAGAGAAGAAGGGCTGTTGGGCTGAGCGAGGTGAGGAGAGAGAGAGAAGAAGAAGGTTAGCCGTCCGGCAAGGCGAGAAGAGAGAGAAAGAGAGAGAAAAACGCCTGCTAGGCTGAGCGAGGCGAGGGGAGAGAGAGTAGAAGGGAGAGAGAAAATGAGAAGAGAGAGAATGTGTTGCAGACTTACAGGTTCATTCAATGAGAAGAAGGGCTGTTGGGTTCTGATGAGTGACCTGCCCACTCATGTGATAGCAGGCTTTAGTTTAAATTTTTTTGTTATTTTTTTTTCAACCCACCTTAGCGCGCCTCACCCATCCGCTGCCACGTATATCGATTGCAATTTAATTTATGCAGCAGGCCTGATAACATCATAATTGGCTCCCAATTTTTCTAACCACTTTCTCCCCAATCTAATGACTTATAAGTGACGTCTATACACTCTATTTCTACACGTGCTCATAAGAAAATGACTCTTTTTTGATGAAGATGGTTGGCAGCTGGCCTGGAAATGGTCTGAGGGGATTAATGAAGATGGAAAGAAAGAAGGAGCTAGGATTTAAAAGGATTTATATGCGGCAGGAGAGTAACTCAACTGCAATTGGGTCTAGGCGTGGCTCCATTTTTGATCATATCCCTTCAGGAGGTGAGTTTAATCAATTTCAGGCTGCTGCTGCTCTGGTGTGCCAATCAGCTCTTTATTCCAAGGATCATAGGGGTCAGAATCAAGTTGGACCAGCCATGGTTCATCCACCTCAAGGCCCAACATGGAGTGATCTTTTCGAACCAGGAATGCAAATAATTTGATCAAATGCAAATAATAATATAAATTACATGTTTTCTTCCAAACATTCTTAACAAATTTTGAATGATTCAGAAAGTTTGATTACAAAGAATAATCTAAAATGAATCAAACTGGTTACTTTTTTCGACATATACGATGAATAAGCTAAGATGAATAAAAAATGAACTGAGGTAATTAATAAGTATGATATTTAATTGAATGAGCAAAGTATTATTCTTGGAGGTGAGCCCAAGCCACGAAGTAGGACCAACCAGCAGATACTGATATAGGGGAATGGTATAGGTTTTTGGAGAGAGCACTTTTTTTAAAGAACCCTGTGAGAAAAAATATTTGTAAGTACAACAATTCCGGTATTCCATTGAATCTTTTTTTTTAGTCTTTTTTTTATCCTTATGTATCTAATCAATTTGAAATAGATATTTTAAAAAATCGATCGCTTATATGTATCATACATATTGATCCAATCATCAATTTTTCAAAATATCGATTGGATCAGTATTTTATAATTTTTCATTATATTTTACAAATTTTTTTAAAATTATGAGAAACCAACCATTGAATCAATATATATATATATATATATATATATTGTATACATGATGTATAGCACTAGATTTATCAAAATAATTGTCTCAGGTTAGACAGATATACTAGGGAAAAAAAAAAATGCAGCTAAAAAGAGCTGTTGAAAGGATTTGTTTTTATAAGAAGGGCCTTTTGAAAAAATATTTGTAATTGTGAACTTTACTGACTGAGTCGAACTGCCTACGTGGCACTAAAACCGCTGTCAGCATAACCCTGATATTTCATTCAAGACATACCAAACCCACTTTCTCCCCCCTAATCCATTCTCGCCGGAACCAAGAGGAGCTCGTCAGATCTAGCCGGAAACATAGAAGGGCTCTCTGGATTGTGCTCAGATCGTCGCCTTCGGCAAAGCATCGTGCTCTCTCTCTCTCTCTCTCTCCCCTTTCTTTCCTTAACCCATTTTCGCCGGAACCCTAGAGGAGATCGCCAGATCGTGCTCAGATTATCCATATCCACTTCTAAAATCGCACGGCCGAATCACTCTGTTTGGATCTCGACGCCCCCTTTCATCCGCCGTTGAAGCGAGCACGAGCTTGAAGCTTTTTTAAGGAGGCAAGCCGAAGCTCGTCATTCTCATCCGCCACTGAATGGTGAGGAAAATTTCATTTTTTTCCCCTAAGTTTACATTAGGGTTTCATTTTTCATCTCATTTTCCTTGTCTCAATCTAGACGATTGCGTTTGGTTTAACATAAAAAGATTCATATTTGAATCAGTTCTTCTGTAATTTGTTGAAAATTTAACATGATGCTCATATGATTTTGGGTTTAGGATTTACGAACAGAACTCTGTTAGTGGAGCTGTAGTCTCTCTGATCCATGTTTGTGCATGTAATTTCCTTGTAGCTGTTCCTCATAAATTTATTTTTATGTGTATAGTTAGAGATAAAATTATTTCAATTGGGGTTAATCAGTGGGCGATTGTTTAAATTACTGGTCAGTACTATTCATTTCCAACTTTTTAATATGGTTTTTTGTGCATCAAAACTGACAATTTCTGTTTTTATTTTTTTGGATAATATCTCAAAATTGAAGAGAGATGATTTTGGATAATCTCTTTTTTTTTTTCCATTTGTGTTGATGATTATCTTTGGGCAGTTAGTGAAGAAGAGACTGAATGAGTGAATGGGACCACGTGTATAATTGGCTTGCTCTGACCTTCTCTTTTATACACGTTGGGAGGTGAAACAGAACCCTCGTTTTGATCTCCTGATTCATTCCATGGCCACCATAGGAAGAAGAAACTGAACAATAGATCTTGGCTAATATGCTCACAGGAAAAACTGCTGTCTTAAACAGCGGTTTTAAAGCCATGTGGGAAATGCGGGATCCACTTGCCGAGTTGGCAGTTTGATTCAGTCAGCAAAGCTCATTATTACAAATTTTTTTTTTCAGAAGGTCATTCTTACAAATATTCTTTCCACAGGTTACTTCCAAAAAAACTCTGTTGGGGAAGACATTGCTTTTCTCCTGGCTGGTAAGCGAAGCCGAGGACGTCTGAAAGAGTATACCCTGCCAAATAAGCACCGCTTCATCTACATCTCTACTCTATTCTAGGGTTTACAAATTTTGGAGCAACCATCAGTAATCCAATAATGGATGCGCAACTCCATACTGATTCTCTGGCCAACAGGCCTGGAATCTTCATGATCGGATCCTCCAACGTCGGTAAACGTACCCTTCTCTCCCGTAAGTCTCTCTCTCTCTCTCTCTCTCTCTCTCTCTCTCTCTCTTCCCCTTTGTTGATCGAATCAAGGATCCATTTATCATTTCTCTGCTGACTACACATGCACGAATATATTTCTAATTTGCTTTTGCAACGAGAAGATTAGAGCATGTGAGCAGTACACAGGGATCTCTTGCTGTCGTTATTCCCATTTTCATTGACATATTAACTGATTTTTAGACTTTGCCCATCTGTGAATTCGGAATTAAATGCATCTCTTAGAATTTTTATGTATGCAATTTTGGCCTGCACTCTACAGCTGTAGGTCCTATAATCAGGATCTAGATTAGAGGATGGATTTGTGCATATGAAGTTGCGGTTGTCTGTTTTAGTTTGTGTAGAACCAAATGGCAATCTATGTTAGGAAACTTGTTTCCTGTGAGAATTTCCAAAAATACTGTGTTGAAGCAATTTATGATTTCAAACTTTACTTTGACAGCATTTTTGGAGTTTTGGATATGGTGCTACAATTGGCTTATGTATCACCTCAAATATGTGGCTTCTGTGTTGGCAATGCTGATACCTTAATATTATAGCAAGCAACTGATTGTTGTTTCTCAGTTGAATTGTAGTGTAGAAAAACTCCAGCAAGAGAATATGTTGTGTTGAAGGCTGACATGATCTGATGGATAGTTGGTTCTCAATTGATTTATTGTATTGAAAAATATAAACAAGAAAATGTGCTGTGCTGTGCTGAAGGTTGATGAAATCTGGTGAGTATAATGATTTAGACTATTTGATGGCTGTAGGATTACTCTCTGTGGATTTTGAAGATGCTTGTGATTCGTCATCTGAAGTACTTGCCCATGGGTACGTTGCTTAAGTATTGTTTCACTTTCTCCAGCAAATAATGTCGCGGCTTCCTAAAATCGGAGAAATAAATTGTAAATTAGAGTTGTATATTAATTTTGCCAAGTGTGTATTTTTTGGTGCAACTATATTTTATTGAACAGGTGGACTATCAACACGAAGTACTACACAGCTGATGTTTCCATATGGATGGCTCAACTTCATGATGGATTTTCTATTGGGACCCTGCCTATATATAATCAGTTGGCTGCCTTGGTGATGGTTTTCGACATGAATGATGTTAGCATTGCCTCATTGCTTCATTTCTAAATTGCTTTATTTGGAAAACCTTCAACTACTATTTGCAAAATGTTCTATAAAATTTCAAGTTTAAAATTTGTTTTTCATCTGAGATATCATATATGGCCTGCCGTTGTCTGCAGCTATCATCTCTTGTTGCACTTCAAGATTGGGTTTCTCACACTGATATTCAGAAGTTTGAAATATTGTTATGCATTGGGAACAAGGTAGATCTTCTGCCAGGTCATTCAGCTCATGCTGAATATAGAAGATGCATGCAAAGAGTTGAAGACTCCTCTGCTGGTCTTTATCCAGAGTTAACGGAGTATGGAATATCTGAAACTGAAGGAAGTAGTCTATTGGGTGGTGAAGAACCATCTTGGGATATTAGAAGGTCATGTTTGGAATGGTGCAGTCAGCACAACATTGAATACATTGAAGCTTGTGCATCCAATGCTGATTTTGACAAATGTAAGGCACTTCTTTTGCCTTGATTTGCAATTAGATGTTTTTCAATTAGTGTGACCCATCATAGCTTGCTGTGTATTCTGCAATCAGACAATACACACACACACACACACACGCACACACACAAAACAGAGGAATATGAACCACATTCCAATTGCAATCATAGTGGGTGTAACAGACTTGACCTTCTGGTTAATTAAGTCCTATTTACATCTATAGCATCAGAGATTTGATGATGTTTTGTACTAAGGCCATTATTTTTATAAAGACTGTTAGTGTTGTGAAGAATGAACATAATCGTGGCATCATGGAGACATTCTACTATGTTTGAGGTTTTCCAGTTACTGCTCAGATAAAAAGGATCTGAGGGGACTGATGAAAAGGTTTAAAGAGGCTTAGAAAGGCTTTATATTGTCTTTGTTGATTTTGAAAAGGCATATTCGAAAGTCTTTGAAAAGAAATGTGATAGGTTTTAGAGAAGCAGAGGAATCAATTACTTGAGTAGCACATTTATCTAGTTTAGAAAAACAAAATCATATGTGGACACGGTTTTAGTCAACAGTTTATATTTTTTATCTGCTTTGGGTGATTCTTGTTTTAAATTATCTACTTAGGAAAATTTTGGATTTTGAGTCCATATATGCATCACTGTTATGCAATTGGAAGCTTAATTGTGTTCTCCAGTCACTTTGAGCACCTAGGCTTGCACTTTATAGTCGCTACTACCCTTAACCCCCCCCCAAACGAGAGAGAGGGAGAAGGTTAGCATCTTTGTTTTTCCTGCATATTTCATACCAATTGTTTTAGAGAGAAGATTCTTGGATTACTAATCAACTGTACATCACATGTGAACATATTGCATCTGTAAAATGATACGCACTTATGCCATGTACATGAAGTCATTTCGTTTGTTGTTTGTGTGCACGCATATTTACCGTGTAGGCTTAGGTTTAAGCCTCTGTGCAGTCTTTGTTTCTATCATTTGCAAGTCCAGCTTCTTGTTTGATGCGAAGTTCTAACTTGTTAAAATGAAAGTGCCTTTTTAGTCTAGTTTCCTTATATATTCCCCCAAACAACCCCCCCGTGCACGAAATAGGCTTTGTACTTGCTGTGTTTTCTTTGACAACCAACAAGATTTACAAGCTGTTCTTAACAGGTTTGTCGGTTGATGGCGATTCACAAGGAGTTGAGCGACTCTTTGGTGCACTTTCAGCTCATATGTGGCCTGGAATGATCCTGAAATCTGGCAATAAGATAGCTGAACCATCATTACCCGAGAAACAAGGTTTTTACACTTCACCTTCATTAATTTTAAATTGTTATATATTTAACAGACTGCTTAATGGTTTCATCCTTTCTGCACAGAGTTGTCGGAAGAAGAATCAGATTATGAATTTGAGTATGAAATCCTATCTGCGGGTTCTGGTGAGCCATGGGATGTCACAGATGAAGGATGGATTTCTGCTAATGGGCCTGTTACAACCACAGATACAAGAGAATCAGTTTCTCAGAATATTGACATCGAGGTATGTGATGGAGAGCCCTCAACATCAACAGCTCCATTGCAAGAAGAGATTGATGGGGAAGCAGTACCCAAAGCACATGAATTTGAGAAAGTCGTGGAACCAGATCAGGGCACACATTTTGAGTTTGAGGATTTGGAACAGTTGATGTCTGAGATAGGGAACGTGCGTGACAGCTTGAGGTTGATGCCTGATTTTCAAAGGAGGGAAATGGCTGCAAAGCTGGCTATGAAGATGGCTTCTATGTTTGGGGGCAGCAGTGAGGATGAAGAGGGATTTGATTAATAAAGGAAGATTTTGCTATGAAGAGCAAGTCCTTAGTTTGAAGGCTTATCATCTTTTAATCCTGTAACTGGAGTTATCAATAAACTGATACATGGAAGATAATGAGTAGTCTCATTTATATATCGATCAAAATAGACAATCTTCTCGGAAACTTGTGTTACTTTTGCTCTCTGTTTTGCCCTTTTGCTCCAGGAAACTGTTAATGCGGATGAGTCTGGTGAAATCTAACATGTTTGGCCTGACAGTGGAAATATTAGGTACGTCTAAAACATTACTTCACTGATGCAGGGGGGATTAGCTGGATGTGTTTTGGACACATCCACCATAGAGTCGATTTTAGCATTTAAATTACCATCTTCATTACCAACTTTGAACTGTAGTAGGCACGCCAGAAAGGCAACTAAGTAGATTGCATGTTGTGATAAGGCAGGGCTTTGATAATGGTAGGAATAAGTAGGCAAAAGTAGTTCTAAGCCATGTGACATGGTCTGAAGAGAGTGAAATAAATGAACACTGCTGTCTCGTTGCTCCATTTGATATATAGTTTTATATTCATTTAGAAAAAATCAGCGAATTAATTAGTTGTTAGTGCTCTTCTAATCGGGATTACTAGGTATTAGAAAAACATTGCTTATCACTTTTTCACTTGAGATATTTTAATTCTTTCTGGAAGGATAACCTCGGATTTTTTTTTAGAGTGGACCCTCACATGAACTACGGAAAAGTAGTTCTAATGCGTTTGTTCTGTAGGATAAAACCAATATCCATTGTCTCTGAGCTCATCCGCAATATTGAATTCTTCACAAGAGATAAAAGGTTGGGTTGGTGTGTATTCTCTCTCTCTCTCTCTCTCTCTCTCTATTCTTGTGTGTTTCTTATTTGATATCTCAATAGAAAATGCTATAAATCATTCTTTCTTTATAATTCTATTATCGGTATTAAAAAAGTTTTGGTGTACTTTATGATACGGTCTCTCAATTTACTGTATGGTTGGTTGCACACTAGACTTGTATTAAATTATCAAAATTCAAGTTGTTAATTAATGGTAACCCAAAAAACAACACAACTTGCGAGGATACCTTCAAATTTCAAAACTAGGAGTTGTGAAACTCAAAGATCGATCATATAACAAATTCTGGTGGCACTAACAGTGTTTGATGCCTGATTGTTACATAGTAAACAGAGTGATGATGCTATATGAATCCAGATAATGAATTGACTTAGTGCTCTGAAAGACTCTAAATGGACATTTTAGCTCTAAAGTCAATTTTTTTATTTTTTATTTAAAAAAGGGTGTTGAGATGAAATTTTCAAATTGAACTTTTAGCAAAAGTCGGATTTTATGAGTTCATTTAGAAAAAGTAAAAAAAAAATTGCTTTTGGAAAC
Source organism: Hamamelis virginiana (assembly GCA_017140935.1). NCBI lineage: Eukaryota > Viridiplantae > Streptophyta > Magnoliopsida > Saxifragales > Hamamelidaceae > Hamamelis > Hamamelis virginiana. The sequence continues at coordinate 12,895 of JAESVK010000920.1, read as the reverse complement.
TCACATTTGAGAAAGCTCATATGCAAGCACTTATAAATTGACTTTTAATTCATGTACTCGTCCAGCATCAATTTTTTTTTTTAATGAATAAAATGATATTTTGAAAAGTCCATCCCAAGAATGATTTTTTATTTTCATTTAACATTCTCATAGTTTTCTACCTCCCTAAATTTGATTGTGAACAATTTTCAGCCCAATGACAAAATCAAATCAATTTTTGATGCACTGATTTTTGGTCCGAACAATCGATCCAATTTTTCCAAAGCATAAGTAGCAGTCACTGGTTATCAGACTAGATCATATTAGAAGATATATAGGACATAAGAGAGAGGAACCGAAACCATTGCATAGAAACAGCTCAGCTCAAAATGTCACTTCTCAACGGCAATGAAGCTGAAGACTTGCAAGCGTAAGAGAAAACAGAGCGGAAATGAAACCCATATCGTACCAGCAGGCAGCAAGCAGCGATCATATATATTTATATAATTGCAAATATTAACACAGTGGTCGTGTCAAGAGAGTCAGAGAGAAGATGCACAACTTCCATTACATGCACAGTCTGTTACTAGTTACTACAGCTAAAAATATGTCTAAAGCAGTAGGCAGAAAAAAAGGGAAAAATCCACGTAGTATTGCTTTGTTTCAAGGTAGAAATCCATTCGCGTCATCTTGTCTTGCCTTCAATTCCGCCTCCGTTACAGCTCCGTCGGCGGAGGAGATAGCCGGAAACTGGCCGCACTTCTGACACCTGGCTACCACCAGAATCTGACGACACGAAGGACACGAAGAGTGCGATCCAAGCCACGTATCTACGCATCCCGTGTGGAAACTGTGCCCGCACTGCGGCAACACTCGGATCTCATCTCCGTCCACGAATTCAGCCAAACAAATCGCACACTCATCAGCGAACTTGCCTTTACTAGAGGAATCGTAGGTGAATTTAGGGAGGTTTTGAAGGATCTTCTTCTTCAGGCCTTTGTTAGCTAACGACTGAGTCGCATCACGGCCAGTGAGCGAGCTCCGGCGAAGCCAAGCACAGCGAGCTACAGCGATGAGGCCTACGACGCAAATTAAAGCGCAAAGGAGAGCGGCAAGGATGACGACGAAGTCGGACTCGACGGTGACGGACTCCGGCGGCTCGGCGACGGTGGAGTTGGAGGCAGTGAGGAATCTGGAAGGACGAGTCATGAGTCATGCGAGGGTTTTTCCAAGTTCTTGGATGGATAAGTGCGGTTGTAGTTGTAGTTGGAGTTGGGTGCTTTTTATATATATATGTGCAGACCAGAGCGGGCCACATACATAATGAAACTGTGGACGAAGGGGAAACAGAATTTCTATTTGCCTTGCCTACTCTCTCCACTACACAAAATTTATGTACTCGCTGGGTACCCAATGCTACTTCTCCAGCTGCTTTTTCTAAATAATAAAGAATTAAAAGTAACAACTTTCACGAGTCAGTCTACTACTCGATTAGCATTGCAGCAGATGCCACCCATTCTATTCCTTCCAATTAAAAGTTTATAACCCAATATGGTATTAAATAAAATTTTCTCTGTACTCCTAATCCATTCAGAACGGAAGTAAGATTGAGCAAGGTATCTTCTCTGCAAGGAATTGTGAGACCACCCATTGGATGATTAAATCCAAATTCTTCTTCGGATTTACATAGCAAGTCTTGAAACAAAGGTTGGTTTAAGTATGATATTGGAACCAAAAATCGCTTCTTCTGGATCTCTCCAACATAGACTGCAGAGTAGCTTTTTGGAAAATCTACTACCGCTGAATCTGCTTTGCTTGCAGTAAAAAGAGATCTACAGAGAATATTCTTAGCATGAATAATACCACGAAAATGGATGCCCATTATTTGCTGAGGATATATAGGTTTAGAAAAAGGGAGAAAAAGATCTCAACTCTCGAGGAGATGTTAGAAAAAGAGAGCTTTGAAAGTAAGAATGAGAAGACTTGTGCTGGTTGTATTGCTTATACATGAAAAAATATGTAAATATGTATATCAATCCTTCAATTTGTGGAAATATCATCTATACGCATGATATTCATTTTGGGTTGAGATTCATTTTTTTGAACCTAAATGCCAAATTATGTTCCTTCAAAATCAAAGCCCTAATTTTCACAAATTTTACACTCTATCAAACAAATTTTACACTCTATTAAACAAAATCTCATATTTCACAAATTTTCAAAATCAAAGCCCTAATATCAAACAGAAGAGAAGAAAAGGAAGAAGATGGTGAGGGAGGGAGATAGGGTTTGAGAGCTCACCTCGCCGGAATCTCGCCGGACTGAACCAATCGCCGGTGGAGAGAGAGAGAAAGAGACAGAGAGAGAACGCCGTGAGAGAGAGAGACAGAGAGAGAACGCCGACTGGAATGGTCGTCGTGGGGCGTCGTCGGTAGGAATGGTCGTCGTTCACCGTCGCCGGTAGGGACGGTCGGTCGCCGGTGGAGAGATCAAGGAGAAGGGGGCCGTGTGGAATGGGAACCCAGTGTTTGGAGGGAAACCAAATAACCCCAAATTGCTGGCAATCGACCGTGTTTATCTCTCACCGTTCCTTTTCAATTGCTTTAATCTAACGGCTAATATCAGGCAGCCGTGTGCAACTAAACACGGTCGACCGTGTAATAGAAGGATTATATATATATATATATATATATATATATATATATATATATATATATATTAATTCTGATAATTAAGATGAGATATTATATTACTGTCACATCGAGAGGTATATAAAGATAATAATAAAATGAATAATGTGTACGTTCAGCATTAATTGCAGTTGTTTATTAGTGTTTCAATGATTTAAATTACATTACATTAACATTAGTTGAAATGATTGGTTTCCGCTGTAGAATTTTGAAAGGTGATATTACAATTTTAAAATATATATATTAGCAATTATTATTACTACTATTATTGTAGCTGTGTAGTTAGTTTTTATTATTTATGTTTACCAAGGAAAAGGCCAAAAAGCAGGGGGGGAAAAAGTGAAGTCCCGAGAGGTCACTCTTACCAAACATTTACACAATACGCATTTCATGCGCTGGAGAAGGATTGTGATTTGTGAGAGAGGCACACGCATTTTGAGCTGTTTCTTCTGCCATTTTCGATCAAGCTAAGTGCTTCAAAAAAACCCAGTCTGGAAAGCAGCAGAGGAAGCACAAGTAGTCCAAAATGAATGAGGTAATAACAATAAAAAGCCTTGTTCCTTTGAGAATTAAGATGAGATATATATGTATATGTATTCATTTAAAGGATTTGGGATAATGTTTCATGAATCAAACATCACTAAAACTGGATTTGTATTTTGTAGGGATTCACAAGCGCCGGATGGCAGAGTAAGCTTCACCAATTCCAATTTCCTAACATGTCAATTGTCTGGCAAGTGGGCCCCTCCCCTCTTCCTTTTTCATCATTTCTCTTATCCAAATATGATATATATCCAATTCCACCTCCTCCAGGTATTAAGTACGGGTAGCACAAATTCTAAAGTTTTATAATTTCATAACATATACTTTCATTCCCTCCCATCATTATTTTTTTCAGTTAATTACAAATTTATTATTTATTTAAAAAATATCTAATTCTTGGAGATTTCATCAAAATAAATTCTATACAAATTATTAGTGATCGCATAACATCTCCGTGTCAATTTTGTAGGTAAGAATGAGTGTGTGACAAGTTAATGAATTAAGGTTGATGAGGTGTATAATTAGATGAAGGAGAACTTATTCAGGTTTATATGAGTGAGGAGAAAAGTGATAAAATCGGCTTTTGAAGGTGTTGGCTAGCTGCTGCACTGATAGAGGTTGTGGATTGTGAAGGGTTCTAAAAATGGGAGGAAATTATGACTTATGGCCGGTAGGGTGTGTTGGTTCGAGCGAAAAGAAAAATGAAATAGAAGTTCATAAGAAGAAAATTCCAAACTTTTCATTTGACAAACTCATCCGATCAAAAAGTCTTTTTGGTCAGTCAGGCTTTAATATATATATATATATATATATATATATATATGGATTAATTCAAACGTTAAGGATGTAATATTAATTTTTGGAATGGATGATTAATGGTCAGCCTCATAAACAAAGAATGATAAACTTGTCCCTTATAACTTGGACAACGCCCGACCAAGACATGAGGGTAATATTAAATTTGGATTTCTCAACCCCTAACCTCGTTTGTTTGCTATTAAATTTGCACTCAATATCCACAAGGACATCCTTGTACAACATGATCACTCTTGGATTTCTCCACGCCATTGGTATTCTGCATTCCTTCATTACTTATATATATATATATATACAGAGTCTTAGTTTGGCTATTTTACGACTTTTCAAATCCAAATGCATCTCTTTCTAGTGCCAAAAGCTGTTCTTGCATATGTAGGGATGGGATGGGCTTGAGATCCAATTCTTATGATTTATTTAAGTAGGTGCTTTCCCTCCCCTGGGTTTCTTAACTAGAACTACTTTGTCAGTATTCACCATATGATCTCTCCTTTGAATATGGGAGCTCAATCTCAGCTCCTAACCTAGAACCAATGCAGATTTCCCTCCTACCAGGATGATGCCAGGCTAATTTTTCACTCTTTTTCATTGTCTCATCAACATGGATATCTAAATTATAACGTAAGTAATGGAAATGAGTTTGAAAGGCATAACAAATGAACGGCGTTTAGGAAAAGGAATTGGTCTGCATAAATTGGAAGCCTCAATTAGATTGTTATGATCCCAATATATTATATAGTTCAACTTATTTGACCACCTATCCACCCTACTAAAGGAAACTCAACACATGGACAGTACCAGTAGGATTTATTTATTTATTTTTTTATCCAAATTAGCAGGGTATAAGACTTAGAGATTACAGAACTCAAGCCCATTGTTAATTGGGCTATTAGGAAAATTTTGGGCTAGAACAAGGAAACTGAAATGTGCATTAATAACTAATAATTTAGGAACACGCATTTCGATGTACAAGAACTGCAGCAATAATGAGCTGAGCCGCATTCTATTAACTATAGTACTTTTCTCAAAATATATGTAACAAAAATTGATTCAATGGGGGTGAAAAAGGTTGATGCAACTGCCACTGCCTGGAGTGCAGCAACCACCAGCACCCCCATCATGGTTCTTTATCTGGGCCAGGCTTGACAAATGAAAAGTCATCTTCGTGGCTGGTTTCTTCCCCAGGGTGGGGATCATTGATTACAGTTTGTGGATCTTCATGATCAACTCTTACGATTAAGTTGGTAGTCGATGATGTGGGTGATGGCAGATCAACTTCAAAATCAGTCGTTTCATGGTCCTCAAAGGAGAATGAGCGAGTAGAGTGACCAGTAGTCTTGAAACGGTGAAGTGTTGGTCCAGAGGGGTGCACCGGTGAAGGTGCTGAGCTTCCACCGAGGGTTAGAGTAGGGGACCTTCCTGCCCTTCCCCCATGCTTCTTCTTCACAGTCATGTGCCAATTTTTAAGAGCCTGGGATGTTTGTTCGTCAAAGATAGATTTCTTCATGTTTGAACCCATCTGCAAATTCCCACCATGACAGATACATACTGTTCAATCATATCCAACTAGCAGAAAAAATATAAAACCAAACACAATGGGCTTCAACAACATAACTCCACAGGGAGCACTTGTAAATTTGTGGGAGAAAGCTTTATTAAAATAAAAGCTTTTCAAGTTTTTCATGATATAGATATGATTATTAGTTCAGTAACTACTGAGAAGATTAGTTGGTTGCTGAAAGCTAGCATGAGAATGTGGCATAAAAAAGGCACTCATAAATGGAAGTTTTAGAAGTTTGCTAAATTGCACTAACTTTTATTGTACTGGATCCATCCTTTGCAATTATGCAAGTCCTATGATCTCACAGAATGGAACAAATATAGCAAAAAGTAGAATTAGGACTACCCTTTCTAATCTGTCTTGCTCATATTTGTTCTACTAAAAGTTATCTTGTTATTTCTATTTGAATCTTCCAGAATGCCAAACTAAATGAAGGAACAGAATGATGGTACCTGAGTAATAAGGGCATACAGTGGAAGTGTAATGTAGCTGCACAGACAAAGGACCCCGGCCCTGCGAAATCCAACAAAACTCAATCCATTACTCAAGTTAAGAGTCCAGTTCGATTGATTAACCATAAACTGAATCTACTAGAGAAAGACCATATATATCACTGAATGGTCAGCACAGATGATTGGGTGGGTGAATTTTAACATAGGTCCTCAACGAGACCAATCAAATGGTATGGTGGGTATCTGACTAACAGTAGCTTTGGATGTCGGATGCGTTAATATTCTCACCCAGATTTGCATCATATATGCCTTATAATAAGCTAAGTAACAATATCTTTATGTGAAGTGGCTATACCTATCGAAAGAGGAACAATTATGGAACAAAATACTTACCCTAAAGCAACTTTTACAATTACATGCTTGATATTATCATGGAAGCAAGAGTTCAACCCAAACGAATACTGCACAGGAAGATAATGTTTGTCATTTTTCACTTCGGTGTTAGCAATTATGGAAATAAATATGAAAAATCAAAACATAAAAGCAAAGATAGTGGAAAACAGTTCTTTACCCATATCCACAAGAAATATGTAATTTGGAATGCATTCTGCAATGCACCAAAAAGCCTTGTTAGCTATTCATTACCATAAGAAGAAAAACTTTATAAAGACAAACCATAAATATATTTATATATAGATTTATAGAAAAAATTATGAATCTCCAATTATAGGGAGATTGATTAATATAGAGAACATGTACGCACATCGAGGATCAGAACTAGCTCTATCCTCACCTACGAATATAGAGACCATGCACTAGAAAAATAGATTGAAGATTAAGACTAGTTGGCCCCTACTGAAAGACATAATAAGGCACTAAAGTGCATAAGAGATCAAATATCCCCCTCTTCATGAAATGGATACAGCCGCAGAAATTTGAATCTCTATTCATCAGAATATCAATTCATCAATCTCCTAACCAAAGAAATAAGAATGCCGAATAATTTGTCTTTGAACTTTTTTCAAATTTGATAAAATGAGATCTGTTTGGATCAAAGAGCCCAAACAGAATGATCCTAACCAATTGAACAAGAAAGGATTTGTTGTTCATTAAGTGCGCATCCCCTCATACATATCTGAATTTTGCAGCAACAGGAGAATGGTGTTCTCTACCTTCGTTATTGATGCAAATGTATCTCAGGAATATCAGTATGAAGAACATTGAAATTGCAAATCTCACCAAGTTTTTTTATAATGTTCATTCAATTCCAATATAAATGTACTTAAAGGTTATCTTCAGATAAATTATCAGCAAAAGAATAGGCTGTGCAATACCTGAAACAAAGTGAAATGGATAAGATGAAGGACTAACTGAGGTCGGCCAAACCAAAAATATTTGTTCGAGCCTTGAACAAGAGGAATGCCTTGTACCACTGCATGTCTTTCTGTAATTTCAAGGGCCATCTCTGTCAAAATGGCTTGAAGCTTTGTTCCAACAGCTAAGATTATCTGCAACCAATTAAATGGTTAGGATTACATTTTTCCTATCAGTCTGGAGAATAAGTTACTGAGCAAAGAGTTCTTACAATCAGAGGAATTAAGGATGCCCAATATAATGCCTGCCATCCTGAAAGAGACATAATGCTTTAATAAACAATATCATATTGGAAGTGCAAAATTATCTACTTGGAATTTTTTTTTCTTGGAAAGAGTGGCTCACCACTGACATTTAGAAGCAAGAAAATCACGAACGATGCCCATAAGACAGGACTGCCAACAACATGAATTAATATGCATTAATTAATTCACAAAAATTAAAAATTAAAAAATTAAAAAACATTTCAATTTAATTTTGGCAAGATTGGCTTGTGAAAATCACAAACAATGTCATAATACAGAGGACTATTACCTGACTCCCACTACTATCTTGAAGTCATCCTCTAATGACCTTTTGATATATTTTTGGAAGTTAAATTTACTTCCAGGAGCTAAATGAACCTATTAAAAAAGCATTGTAAGGAAAAAAAAAAAATCCAACATGAACTGCTAAATTTTGTGCAATAAAAAACTCACAGCGATGAATCCATTGCGCAACGTCAAGTAGTCAGCCTTACCAACGGACCTGAAAAATTGTCGAAAGAAGCATCCCTGCAAGAGATGGATATTAGAAGATTAGTATGCATTTGAGTAGATAATATATGATGAAAGCACTCAACTCAAGAAAGCCTTATCCCAACTACTTGAGGCTGGCTACATGAGTCCTTTTCGTCATTCGACTCAAACCAGCTAAAAACTACAGTTAAATCATGATCGACCATGTCTTTTTCACGGATCCAAGTATGTTTCTTTTGGCCTTTATATAGTCTTTGTAATGACCTCAACTAGACCCATATCACTCCCTCTTACTGGTGCAATTGTTGGTCTTCATTGCACATGACAAAACCATCTTCCATAAATTTTCTCTCATCTTTTCCTTAATCACTGCTACCTTTTAACTCCTCATAAATCCATTCTTTTCAAATTCTATCATTCCTGGTTTTTCCACTCATCCATCTTAACATTCTCATATCAGTTATTCTCATTTTATAGGCATGTTGTTACTTGACTGCCTGACACAGTTCCTTTTAATTTGAGAGATATGCGCCAATCAAACCACCTCAGAACCACTTCTCCAGATCATTTATAGAGCTTTAATTCATGATAATCAAATCAAAAATAACAAAATGGTCCATTCTTGGGTATCTTCTAGCCAGTGGTCTTCACTGTTACTCATTTACTCCTAGATTTACTAAAGTTACATTCTATGTATAGTATTAGTTTTTCTTATCTTTCAACTTTTTGAATATAAACCATCTCTCCATGGTTATGAGCAGATGCTTTCAAAAGGAAAAGACCTGCCTCAAACCAGAGCCTTGGAAATAACAAACCTAACTGAAAATTTAAATTCAATTTTTTTTTAAAAAAAAAAAAACAAACATAAATTAAAAATAGGAATGGAAGGTAAAAACAAAGTAGTAAAATGTACACTTTCTATTATTAAAATATGTAGTGGTTTTCATAACTAAAGAAATGATCTTTGTTAAAAAAAATAAACAATGTTAATAGAAAACTTCACAGAATTGATGAGTTTTTGTGGTCCTCAAAAACTTAGTCTCATGGTTTTCTTAGGAATAGGTATTGACCCATAAATTGATAACTTGATGAATATCTACACATACTAATATATATATCTTAATGAGATACCTTATTTTATCTAACAATATTAATATTCTTGAAAATTTGTTAATTATTAAGCATTAAAGACTTTGAGCATATACCATGAAACCAAGTTCGTTCCTTAGAAAAATATGGAACTTTAGGGGATACTAACATCAATTACAAGGGACTCCGCCATATTATTTACCAAATATTATCTATGAGTCCATCAAATTGTAAATTTGCATTTTATTTGTGGTTCCCAATGAATGAATGCTATTGCATTACTGTTGGAAAGGAAGAAAAGAAATAAAAACCTCTTGCTCAATCACAGAAGTTCTAGCTGTTGAATGACAGCAATTTTAAAAAATGAAATAGACCCCACACATTTGTTTTGATAACATGGAGATAGAGTCTCTAGGCAAGATTAGCTACATAAGATTCTTGTAATTCAAAAGTTCCCGTCCTAAAAATCAAGTTATTTTACGTCCACCTTATATTGGACAAATCATACTATTTAATGTCAAGAAAAAGACAAAAATGAAGATGAGCGAGTAGTGAAATAGTTCTCACAACATAAAAGAAGAATGGGATCCTAGTCCAGAAACTGTTGTGTGCTCTCACAAAAGATGTCTCATGAGTCAGCCTGAATCTTGAAGGATCTGCATGTCGGAATATATCTAGTTTAGCTTCCAAGATGGCACATAAGTCCAATCATTAAGAAGAAAAAAATTGAAGCCATCAACAAGAGTAAAGAACTGCATATCTCATGGTATAACATAAAGAATAAGTCTTCCCTAAATCATTTTATGATATACCATTGGAAAACTCATAGTCATGGGATGAAGTCTCCTGCTCCCACGTCTTCCATCCACGAATCTGTGTAAGAAATCTTTCAGCAAACAACTAAATAAAATTCAAAAATCTATTATTTGCATGGTATTTACCAATTACCACCTATTAATTTATTATCAAGGCAGAGGGTTGTCAACAGGTTTGTCTGCCTTGAGATGAACATAGAGAATATTACTAGCCCATTGACTACTCTGAGCCTTGATCGCTTGGTTATACTAGTCTAAAAGCTAGGCCTGGGATCAAACATCTCAGGCCATTCAAAGCCAGTATCTGGACAAGTTGTGGTTTTAATTAAATGTAGATGACCAAATGGCTGAGACCATACTTGGTTTAAACCATTTTGGTTGTGGTTTCTATTTTTCTATGGGCATGGATCATACTAGTTCCAGACCAATTTGATGATACTTTTGTGTTTGTTCCATTAAACAGTAATAATGAAATAGGAAAATCTGCCTGAAATGAGCCAAAATTTCCAAAACCAAGACAGATTGCCCAGATTCAAAACAAAATGAGACATGTGGAGCATTTGTTGAAATATCCAACCAGAATGAAATGGTAGACTTCAGCAGCAACAGCACCATATTGACATATTTGGTTGAGACCCACTATTCAATTCTAAAAATCAGTGATAAAGTGATTATTGCATTCCTGTGAGGTTTCACTGTTTTAATTTTATTATTAATATCTGAAAAGAATGCAATTGATGATAAATCTACAATTGTCTAATCACAATGGCTTTCAACAGGGTGAGAACATCAAAAAGTGAGTCCCAGCACATGATGCCCTATGCTTCCTAATATCTATATACAAACGACATAATATTTCAAGTATAACAACAATAAATATATATATATATATCAAACTACCTTTAGTCTTCCAAGCATCATTGTAATGGCACTGTATATTACGTGAAAGATTGCTAAAAAGAAAATGAGGATGTGTAACTGATGCAATCCGTTGATGGAGATAATCGGCTCATATCCCTGTTCACAAGAATCAAATTAGCTATGAAATTAAGAAAGGCAGGATTGCATGCAATTAGCTAATACAGTAATTAAACATTGCTTTTACAGATGCCGCTGAAAAGTTGTGACTAAAAACAAGCTTAAAAGGTTAACTACCTGATTCATCAAGTACAGTAAAATGAATAGCAGTTACTAAAAGGTGGAGGGAGTAGATTTGATGAATTTTAATGGGAGTTGAGCTTTTGACTATACAAAGCCATTATGGTAATATATTATTCAGAAGGTTAGCATCATTGACACTCCACTTCTAGCTCCCCATGTATTTGTAAATTTCCATGCACACACAGTGGGGAGTGCAAGTTGGAGCACAAATATTGTTGCCCTTCTCCTCAAGGACCAAAAATAAAAAAATAATGCTGCCCTTTTTCATTTTTTTTTTCTTTTTAATTGAAAAAATGGATTTAGGACTTACACAGACAATAGTTTATTCTGATAAGCTGTGGTCCTAGGAAAGGTTTTGAGTGTTTGTTGCTTCACATGACAACACTTGTATGAGTTGCATGGCATTGCTCTGTTTCAATTTTACTTATTCTGGAAGTCCTTGATTTCAAAGCATCTTTCCATAAGGACCATAACTATATTTATGCAATACCTTCGGCAGGGTCACCTACCAAAATCACGTTGTCTAGCAAAAGACATAACTTGTGAAACTAGATTTTGTGAACAAGTCATAAGTGTTCATTGAGGGGTCAAAACTCTAACTTGTATAAGAATAGGTGAACAAACGTTTTGTAGTGACACTGGGGAGCAATTATCAACTAGTGAAAAGTTCTTTGATTTGGTAATATAAGTGGGTTTAAGTTGCAGAGACAAATTGTGAAACTAGTTTTTGTATACAAGTCATAGGTGTTCATTGAGGGGTCAAAACTCTAAATTGTATAAGAACAGGTGAGTAAAAGTTTTGCAATAACACCCAGGAGCAATTATCAACTAGTGAAATGTTCTTCCATTTGGATATATAAGTCATTAATGACTACAAGAAGGCCCAAAATGTTGATGATAAGTGGGATAACCACACAGGTCCATGGCTTCGTAATTACCAGTTAGACATCAGAAATTAGAGATTACTTGTGTAGAAATTGGTCTTCATATTCCAACATATTCCTATAAAGACTATATGGTAGTATTCATATGCATTCATTATTCCCTTCTATCAAACTAACTTCAATCATTTTTGTACTTCTTGTAGGATGGATTCGGTCTGCGGCGGAGGATCTTTCCATCATGATTAAATACATGTCCCAGCTACGTAACTATTATCGTACTTTTTGAAACTTACCAAAAGATGAAATTTGTTGATTGAAGCATGAAAATATTTCGATATGTATTAAATTTCATTAAATTCATGTCATGACGACACCCCCATTGTAGTATTGTTTGAAACTTATCAGAAGGTTGAATTTGTCTTGTCAGCATCATCATAATCATCATCACTTGTTACTGCTATTACTACTATATTGTCAATCAAATGGCTAAATTTCAGTATCCAAGAGTGACTTTACCATAAGATATACTCACTGATTTGCAATTAGAAGAGCTTTCGGTTGCTAAAAATCTACGGTCATTCCATAAGAGTTTGCGGCGACTGGAAGTTTGGTCGCTCTGACCATCATAGGGACATGGCAACATAGTGTCTGCCGCGCTTGCAGGAATACAGATTTTGACAATGTAACTCTGCCCAAATGTCAGTAGCAGCGAAAGGAAACCTAGAACCATCAACTCTGCAATAATTGAATAAAAAGTCAGATATTCATGACTAAAATTGTGGTTCCATATAAAA
>JAESVK010000918.1:195879-223548 GCA_017140935.1 Hamamelis virginiana | reverse complement strand
CTAATCACATCGCCCGGTGATGATGTGGACTCCCACCATCAAAGCCCCGTCCACGAGGCTGGTCCACAGATGGTAAGTGTACTTAGTACCTAAGTTTTCATGGATTTTAGCTGATTTTAGAATAACCTTAACCTAGGTTTTTATGTCTTTAGGTGGTTTAGAATGGATAATATACTTAGGAATAATCCAAATATGCAAATTGGTTGAAAATTGTTCAAAATAATTTATTTATGGAAATTTGCATAATGTGGATCGATCCAGCCTTTTTAGTAGGATCGATCCTATGGGTAGAAAGGTTTGGATCGATCCAGGAAAAAAATGTAGGATCTATCCCACTCAAGGTAGTTTGGAAAAACTCTATTTTTTGCAGATTTTGATTGGTTTTGACATATACCAACTCCTACATGATAAGGGAACTTCTACTAGGGTTATAAATAGGTTATTTTAGCCTAATTTTGATATGTGGAGAATTATTGATTCATCTTTAACCTAGAATTGAGAAACCCTAGCCTCCATATCATGCAACACCTTCTCTATGGTGCTTAGCTTCTAGTTGCATGTTTTTATTTTCCTTTTGATCTTCAATCTAAAGAGGTTGTAAACCATACTCAGTTTTGTTTAGAGGGATTCAAGGGACCGAATCTAGCATTGTGTTAGCCTTAGTGGATCTCCAAGTTGGTTGGATTTAGCTGGCGCCATTCCGGTGGTTCCCGTCAGTTACGGTGTGAGGTACTATTGGTACGTTGTGGGTTGTGAAGACGTATCATGGAGCTTGGTACGAAGTGAAGACTGTGCTCGTTCGTGGAGTCGTTCGAGAAGAAGCTTAAAGATAGCGTGAGCCACTTGGCTTGTGGACTCAAGCGTTGGGTTGTAGTGTCAGAGTCTTGTAAGTTGTCTTTTTCATAATGCTTCCATTCTTCCCGAGGTTTTTTACCCTGTTGGGATTTTCCTCGTCAATTCTTTATGTTCTCATTTATACTTTACTTTTTTGTTGCATATTGTTGATAATTGAACACATAGATTAATTAGGGTAATTTGGTTAATTAAGTCTATTTGGGTAATTCTAAGTATCTCTAATTACAAGAGACTCGCATCCTCGAAATTTCATAGTGAAAACCCAAAAAGAGCACAATGAATAGCTAAAAAACACTTTGCGGTATTTTTACTGTGAAATTATATTAATACTCAGTGAAAACACACACACACACACACAAAAACAGTGAAAACACCGGGACAGTAAAAATAGATAGTGAAAACCCACTCAGGAACAATGAAAATACACCCAGGGAGGACGGTGAAAACACACCCAGGGAGGTCAGTAAAAACACACCCAGGGAAGACAGTGAAAATACACCCAGGGGTAGTTTTTCCATTTTGAATTTTTATTTTTTAAAAGATTGGGACTTTTCATATGAATCAATTATGAAGTAGGATCTTTTGAAGGAAAGAAATATTATGAGGACTTTTGACATTTAACTTTTCTTAGGTAGGACCACTCACCAATTTCCCCTAAATAAAATATATTAAAAAAAAGCATGAAACTTCATTAGTGTCTTTGTAGATACGCTAACAATATAAGATAAATACCCCATGCAAAAATAACAAGTCTGAGATAGTTTCTTAGTCAATGAATCAAATGACTAATCGATATAAGTGTGAAAAATGTCCCAAATTAGAATTTTAGGGGTCAATGTATTTGAATTAAAACTATATGGGTGCAAAGTATAATTTGGTGAAAGTTAAGAGAATAAAACTATAATTTTCCAAAATTGCATGAATAATATTGCATCACATTTTCATATCTTATTTGAGGCTGGTGTTGGGCCTAATGCCCATTCCATATGGTGAGGTCTAACCTTAACATATTGCATTTTGTTGAAGGGTGCACTTATTGCAACCCAATCTACTCTTTCCATATTCCATACTTTTCAATGCCCAAAAAGCGCGGTTGAAACACAAGAATGCTGAATGCCTGCTGGGGAAAACACCAAATAAAACATACCAATTCACAAGCATAAAAAGGGTAAAACCAGCTAGAATGCTAAGAATAAAGCATATAATAACGCAATGATGACTACTCATCAAGTAGCTCGGTTGAGCTAAAGGTTTGTTAGCCTGAATCAACAGCCCTATAATATAATTTGATCCAAGTTTGGATATGCTATGGACCCTGTGAGGAGACGCGTATGCCACTCAAGCTGGTTCCATACCGATGGGTATACCATGGACCTGTGCGGTGACGTATATTGCCATGCTATGGATGATGACGGGATTTGGCTATTGCCTACATGTGATGGCGCATTTCACATGCGAGGCATACGCCCTGTTTACGATATCTTTGGAT
This sequence comes from Hamamelis virginiana, assembly GCA_017140935.1. Lineage (NCBI taxonomy): Eukaryota > Viridiplantae > Streptophyta > Magnoliopsida > Saxifragales > Hamamelidaceae > Hamamelis > Hamamelis virginiana. The sequence continues at coordinate 221,204 of JAESVK010000918.1, read as the reverse complement.
ATGGTTTTTCACTGAAAGCCCACACATTTTTTTTTTTTTTAAATGTTGTTTATAAAACCTTGAAACTCTGGATTTATATGTGCTTTATTTAAATATTCCATGTATCATCGTGTTATTATTAATCCGTAGATGCTACATTATTCCTATTGAGTGATTCGAGGTTCACCCTTGACTTGGGAGGTTTTATTTGTGGCTTGGCTTAGCCTCCTAGTTGGGGACTGTTGACCTGCACTTGGTAGACTCTGCATCTTAGTTCGAATATTTATATTTATTAATACATTTTAGCTTTGGATGTGACTAGATCAGTTATTATTTGTAGTTCAATCTACTTGCCAGGGATGTTGGCATTATAAATATTTGATTTATTATTTATGTATGAGACGTTCGGGATATAATGTATGCACATATCATTTCATATTGTTATATATATTCTTTATCTCTCGTGAGAAAATATGAATGAGCAGGACATGTTGTATCTCCATCTTGACACGTGTCGACCTATCTGGAAGGGTCGGTACAGACGTTAGGTTGGGACGTTACAATTTGAGTATGTAGAAATAGTAGTAAACAAAACATTGTCGTTAGAGGAAACCATATTAGGAATTATTCCATCAATTCAAACTTTATCCACATCATGAGGAGTAGAAGAGAAAAGGTTTTTTCTGAAAATCCATAATATAACTAGCAATATTCCTACGAAAATCAAGCAATCTATCAAAAATCTTGAAGAGTGAAAGCTCGAGCATCTCGCACTTTTCATCCTAATTGCTTAATGAACAAATGAGTCGCTAGCTTTTAACCAGGCCATATATATTGGATTTATCCTTCTAAAAAGACTTCTGCACCCTTAAAGCGTCAAGAACCTCTACTTTGGCTACAAATTCTAATTGATATTTTTAGCTTTTAAAAAACCCACATCAGATATATCTTTTTGAAAGGGCCCAAGATTATGTAGTTTTTCAATCCTTGAATGGACATTGCCAAATATATCTCTACGTTTGAAGACAAGGTGGTTTTCCTACGTACCATTTCCTTTTGTTAGGGCATGGCCCTTGCTTATGGAATAAGGGAATTAGCTTCCCTTTTTGGCTTATGGTGTCTAGTTAGAAGACCATCATGTACTTTTTGAAGAAAAGGATCAAGCATGTATGCCTAGTCTTACTCAAACCTCTTTAATGTAAAACAGAACCACTTGGGACTAGCTCGGGTGGATGGGGTCGGTTTTGGTTGTAATGTCTCGAGTTCGAGACCTCATGCTAGCACTCTTGTATATAATTTAATATATTATGATGTTCTTATATTTGCTAGCACTCTTTAGAAAGTCTAGCATGTTCGAGACCTCATTTATGACATGCATGAATGTCATTTACGGCACGCAATTACAGCCCACTAATATGTAGCTTACTGCAAAGGCCATCTTCGAATGCTAATGCATCCCTTTGCTCATCTTCTTCCATCTATCCAAACCAAAATTTAAGAGTGCGCAACAAAGGAGACAAACAATCCATTAGAACATTAGTTTTTGTTATCGTGTATACTGATGATGAGGAGTTTACAATGTAAGGAGTACCTGTGTCTCATGGTATACTTCATTACTTCAATTACATGCACTAGTAGAGTACACAAGGCTTACTTCACCAAACCAAGGACTATCTCATATCATGTATTCTGATGATGAGTTTACAATGTAAGGAGTACCATGCACTAGTAGAGTACACAAGGCTAACTTCACCAAACCAAGGAACTATCCATATGTTCAAACGTTCCCTTTCTGAAGAAACTGTGCAATCCAAATGTTCCTTTAATCCGGGGTACAGTAATCCTCGATCTCTAGTCTCTTTAAACTCCGTAACCTTCAATAAGGCCCTGCGAATAACCTGCAAGAGAATGCTCTTGGTTTCTCCAGAATCTTCTTTCTCACTAATCATATATACAGTACAAGAAAATCTTGAAACATCTGAAGATACAAAACCAAAAAAAAAAAAATCAGCCTTAGAATGGAAACGGAGATAATTAAAAAGTGAATTTAAGATCAGCTGCAAGTATGAGAGGATTCTCATGATCAATGTCAGGACAGCTTTAAGGATGCAAGTAATCCCTCGTATCTCCAGATAGTGAGATAAAAACATATATGTAGTTCTATATGTGCAATTGAATGCTAGACTTTAAGTTTCTATCAGGCTTTTACAAAGACTTGCTAGAATAACCTAGCCATTTGGATTCCAAATAAATAGGTCAATATTATAAAGGCATATTATAGAAAAAATTAATAGCCTAATATCTAAAAAGGTATATTATGAAAAACTAATATTTTTTTTCTAGTCTACTAAAAAGTTAAAAGTGAGATTTAACATATAAATCCAAGATTTTGTTAATATATTGTCATTAACTTCAATAGTGCCCATTTAGTAGTGTTAAAGGATTTAACAACAAAAAAAAAAACTAGAAAAACTTTATTTGATATGACTTCTCCTATGATCCGTGGACAAATTCTTGCGTTGCATTTGGACATATATATGTGATTATGGGTGGTCAACTATAAAGCATGGAAACAAATATGAGATACACACACAATACGATGTGGATACATAGATATGTGAATTCTTGAAAATGTAGGATCCAATAGGATAGGGATATGCTAATAAAGAAATAGAAAAATCAACTCCCGACGCATCCCCAATGTATTTAATATCCAATTGTATTTAATATATATAATCTATTGTTTTTAGTTTCAAATACTTATGAAAGATATCCAATATGTATCCTTAAGCATCCGACACCGAACAACTCACAAAGTCTAGTCATGGGAACATACCTATAAATGTGTTTTTGTTATTCATTGCATAATAAATAAATCTTTGCCAAGTATCGAGTTAGTTTATGCAAGTAAATGCAAAAACCCACTCAACTCCAACCGACCAGCACAGTTAGAGCGGTTCAACGGATTGGGTTGGGTGGTTTTCCTAAGGATTTTCATGATTAGGTTTGGTAGGTGGGTGACACATCTAAAAACTGCCTTAACCCCGAACCAACCCCCCACCTTCTATATATATAAAAAAACTATATATAAATTCCCTAATTCCTACAAACCCTAAAACTCTAAAAGTATAAAACCTTAACTAAAAGCCACCCAACTCTTTTTGTAACATTTTAATTTTCTGGCAGTTGTTGTCCTTCTAAATCTTGTCTATATAAACATATATACATAAATGTTTATCGCTGAAATAAAGGACAGACATGATAGCATGTGATTTAGTAAAATGTATATGCAAGGGTCTGACACATGCAGATATAGGTGTCATGTTGACTGTTTCTAGCACACCAATCATTTACGGGGGGAAGTGTCCAACAAATCATGATTTCATGGCTTCATGCAAGGAACTAATCATTTTCATTCAATAACTAGCAGATTTTGTGGCAATTTGTCATTTATGTCACGTCTCTCAATCACTATCCCAATGATTGATAAAAGGCACAAATTGTGGGTTCTTCAGCCTTGGCTATAGAATTTAGTATTTTACACCAAAGAATGATGGAAAATAAAATAGGAAGCAAAAATTTTCCAATAAAATAGAGATGAAATTACATAAATTTCTTTTTATACTGGGAAATTTTGATAAACAACCATGTTTGGTACCATCATAAAAACCAAAAATTTGCACACACATGGATAGTACCAAGCACATTGTGGAACCATATGCAATTTGAAATTCAATATTTTAAGATATCTTGGAGCAGCAACAATGTATAACTAAAAACTTTGACCAACAATTTTTTAAAGTGAAAGTACTCCCTTACCTTCATGCCCATGCAAGTGTGATGACAAGTTGAATGACATCGGTTGCAGGCTTGCATAAAATCAATTTCCCTCCATCAGAACTGACCATACATGCAGCTCAGCAATGAATATGTTTTTATATGGTTGTTTTCAAGACCACTTCCAGTGTGCTCTTCAAACTCCCATAGTCTGATCACTTCACCAAAATAGCTGCATTAAATGCTATCCCTGGTGATCATACCCTCTAACACTACCATTCCATGGATAGAATCTATTTACCATACTTTGCATTTTTTTTTTTTTTTTTCACTATTTGTTCTATGAAGTTGAGATGGTATAGTGACATTTTTTTGTCCCTTCTGCAGAACTCAGCACCTGTTGCACAGCATCTTGTACTCTCCGTTACAACTCATCTATTAAACAAGAGAAATAATTAACTATGAAAACAGTTAAAACTATTTCATTCTCTAACAAGAAAATAGAAGAAATGAGAATAACAACAATGACTAAAAAATATGAATGGCCATTTTGTCACAGCCATTTACAATACAAGGGATAAACCCAGCACAACACTTACAGCACACTTTTGAAATTTATCTCCTTCACTGTTGCTTCATCATTCAATCCAAGTTCTCTCTTGTTTTGCCAACACCTCTTTCTCCTTCCTCTCTCTTCCTGTGATTTCCTGTTTGTGTATCTTGCAACTTGGCTTGGTTGCAGCCATGAAGTCTATATATATATATATATGGGAACATGCACTTAAAATCTAACCTATGTTTAAGTATGTCACAGTATCTGCAAGATGAAGTTACAAGAAGAATATAAAAGCTTGAACTAATTAATGGATAATCCACAACACTAAATCTGAAATACAACAGAGTAGACCCTGAACAGCTTGGGATCTAAAGTACTGTCCAAGATCCAAAAACAAGCCTTCTGAAAACTCGGATTTCAGCTACATTGCATTCGATATATCGACCCCATTCCTTGTTGTAGCACTTCAATTAGTATTCATCTCATCATCTACGGGAGGTTCCAGATTCAAGTCTAAAAGAGAATAAACATAAATATGAGTAAAAATCTATTAATTGAGATTTTATAATAATAAACACAAATAATTGTCTATATTTTCATTTGTTAATGTATACAAAAGAGAATAAACAAAAATATGAGTCAAAATCTATTAAGACTATTTGGCCATATGCAACAAACAAAGATGATTAACTTTCAGAAAAGATTAAGCCTCTGTTTGTATCTCAAGAAACTTGAGGAAAAGGAAAGAAAAAGCTTAAAAATGCTTTGGAAACGAATCCAATTCAAAGTAAATTTCAATATTTTCATTTCCTTTCCCTCATTTCATAAATCCAAACACAGCTACAATGCAGCAGACAATTAAAATAAAGATAGACTAATCAGCAAGAGTCTAAAAAAGCATCAAAACACATGTAGATATCGGTGCCCTGTCAACAACTTTCCGACAAGCCAATCATCAATGAGTTAAGCATCCTACATGCCATGTGGAAAGGTTTCTGACAGAACGATCATCAATGGGAATAAGTCTGTTACAAGTCATAGAATTTTTCTCTTTTAAACGCGTAACACAAAAACTCAAACCTCTCCGGTTAGACATCACACCTCCTCAACAATTACACACAAACCCTCTGTCTCCAACTTTGTTAGCCCATGATGATATGACATGGGACCTACAAAATGCTAATCCTTTAGTGGTATTTAATGAAATAGCTTTTTAGTCCTAGCTTCTCTTAAATTGACAGAGATAATGAAATGTGTCAAATAAATGGAATAAACATAATTAGATCAGAGCCTAGGATCTGCATATTAGGTGATTGTCCTTTGATTATCTATAAGTGCCATCATAAATCAAGAAATTAATTTAGATTGGCGGAAGGCTAATGCTTTATTTCTAAAACACAGAATCTTAGAATGCATCCTTCATCTTCTCCTTTGAGTTAGAACATTAAAAACCAAGAAACAATTAATAACTCAGAGAAAAACTACCGGAAAGAGTTCTCAATCGCAGCATTTATCCTCCTAAAATGTCAATAGAGAATTAATATACATAAATGAGTTTTCTTTTTCCAGTGACAATAGATTAACCTAGGTCCTACCTTAGCCTGTACTAACCCTAATGCAACCACCCAATCCCACCCAGTAAATACAATACTGAAGCTCCAGAGAAGATTGAAACCAATGTTTTATGAATGAACGACAACAATAATATGTATCGCATTCAGATATATTAAAATGAGGTATATCATAATCCAACTCCTTATTAATCATTCAAGAACTAAAACCAGAAAAAAAAAATACATTTATTTACAGATGAAAGAATCAGAATAAGAAAATGTATTGTATTGAGATACGATCTATATATAGAGAGAGAGATAATTCACATTTAGTGTTGGAGCACAATCTGGTAAGTCATTGATCCCATAAGGCTTGCGAAGGTTTTGAACAAAAACATTTTCTTTGATTTTCTTCTTCTTATTGAAGAACTTAACAGCATCTCTTGAATTCTGCTCCATTTTACACAAACATTTCAAAAAACAAAAAATTATACTTTCTCTATGATATCGAAGGAAGAAACCCTAGAATGCAGGGGTCAGGGTTGGTGGAGGTAACGTAAATGGGCATACGGCAGCTTCTTCGGCAATAGGTGTCGCTTTATACTGTCAGTGCGACGAGTCTGAGACCCAGAACTGCAAAGGGCCCCTTAATTTTCACTGTTTTAATATTTTGTCCTCCTATAATTTTAAGGGAAAATGATCAATAGGCCCTTCCAGGTCATATTAGAAATCAACCCTAATAAGAATAAATTATCTATAATATTCTTTCTTTATTTTAATATTTGAATAACATCTCCTACGGATTAGGTAATTGTGATATAGGTAATTTTTTGTTTTATTTTTGAATTTGAATTATGATCAGAGTATTGGACGTATCTGAACCTTTCATTGTCCAAACTCAATCAGACACACACCCAACACCTGTTTTCTCAAAAACCTCCATAGCCTTACGTGTTCCAGCCACCACGACACACCCAGACACTTCCTGGTCATTGCACCACAATAACCTTCTGTGCTTTGTTCAATCACCCCTTAGCTCTTCTGTGAAGGCATCACGACTCTCTTCAGCCCAGTCAATCACTCATGGATGCTTTTTAGTGGTAGCGGACTCTCTTCAACCTTCCTCCATCTGCAGCCATTGATTTCAAGCACTTCCAGTTTTGTTCTCATATATCTGCTACTATTATTGTTGTTTCAAGGAAGTTAAAGTGGGTAAATTGTTCCTCAAAAAAGTTTTATTTATTTATTTATTTACAGGATTTATATGTGTATTTATATATTGTTTCATTTGTTTATGAAAGTTTTATTTTTACAGAGATACTAGTATCGCTGTAAAAAAATCCTAGTGCAAAGCATATTTGATTCAATATAAATCTAGAAACATGGAAAAAATCCTAGAAATCATATTGTAGAAAGTACCTCTAGATAGGTGGGATTCTGCAATGCTGCACATGCAGAAACTTCAGCACCAACAGACACATTATACAGTTGCTTGGCCCTCCAAAGATATTCAACAATGCTCAAAGGAAATGCTCCATATCCCACACGAAGTCCAGCTAAGCCCGTTTCAGTGTTTAGTTGCAATGTAAGAGTCCAATAGTTTTACATAAAATGAAGTAAATTAATATAACGAAAATAATTTCAAGGTGATGAATCTAAAATTAATATAGGAAATGAACAATGGCATGGAGATTTATCATTTTGAAGTAGCCTGCTGTCTCGGAAAGAGGTTTTAATCTCCAATTTACATTTCCATTCAACTGTTCAAAAAACAAAACATCCCACATCAGAAGGGTGCAAAGTAATGGAGGGGTGCAGTCTTCCAAATTTTGAAAGTGCAGGGGGTCAATTGTTCACTTTTTTAGTACAATGGTGCAAAGTGTTTTTGGCCTTTAGTACAGGGGTGCAAGGTGTATTTTCCCCTTTTAATTTTTTAAAATTATTTTTGTAGTGAAGAACATAAAATTTATAATAAATAAAATGGTAATTTGGCTGAAGCCCCACATCAGAACTGTTTCATGCTAAAAGTCCTGCAAAAAATTTATTTTTTCCAAAAGTCCTTTTACCATCGATCTTTAGGACAAAAATATCCTTAGTTTCTAATCCAATGCATGTTTTATATTTAGTTAAAATAAATTTACTATTGCAGATATAAATAAAAACAAAGAGAATGGAGAGAGAAAGAAAGAGAGATGGAGGAGAGAGAACGAGTCAACGCAGAATGAGGGAGAAAGACGAGAGAGATGGAGAGAGATGCCTGTCGCCGGCTAGAGTAGGATGTGCTCGTTGCTGGCTAGAGTTGGAGAAGAAAACGGAGATCTGTTGCAGAGAAAAAGACAGAGTTGCCGTCTACAATTTCAAACATTGTAGTGCATCAAGCTCCGATCTGCTATGAAGAAGAAGACGAGTTGCCGTTATCGTTGACCTTCGGGTTGAATTGCCAGATCTGCACTGTATTGTCCTCTTTGCTTCTCTCCTCCCTTATTGGATTCCGCTGGCAAGCTAGACCTGCGAGAAGCTATTTCCGGCGAGCTCCAAGATCCTTCCAGTCCTGCTGTATCGTGAGGTCCATAAGACCAACACCGTAGATGCTGCATATTTATGAAATGCGATTATGACCAGCAGAGGCTCGGTGGTATGGATCAGAGTAGTGTTATCACGGATCGACAACGAGAATTCTCCATGCATGCACGGTTGGATCTGCAATCTACCACAATGCATTGATCAGCGATGATTGCAGATTCTCCCTTTCTCGACCTCGTTCTCTAATGGCTTCGAACCACAGTCATTTTTGCCCAAACCAAATCTCAGGATCAGAGAGTTGACCAGTGTATGCATGGAATTGCTCCAGTTGAATCGGTGATGAAAAAGAGTGGATTCAGTTACTGTGCACGCATGGGCTACTCTCTCTTTCTCCCTCTCTTCTTCTTCTTCTTCTTTTTCTTCCAACAATCACAGTGAAAATAATTTTTTGGGTTTTTGAATTGAGAGAGATAGATAGAGGATGAAAGTGAAAATACCACATGAAAATGAATTTTTAGGCTTTTGAAATGAGAGGGAGTGAGAGGATGACAATAAAAATACCACATGAAAAAATGGATTGAATTCACACAAAAAAATGCAAAAAATATAGTCAAAACCCAAAAAGCATGGTGAAAAGTCTCCTTGTTTGGGGTATTTTCACCGAGAGAGAGAGAGAGAGAGAGAGAGAGAGGACAATGAAAAAGTGAGTATTTCAGAGAGAGAGAGAGAGAACAATGGAAAAAAAAAGCACCCAAATAAAAAAAAAAAAAAAAAAATTCATTGTGTTAGGTTTTCATTGAGTTTGTTAAAAAAAAAATAATAAAAAAAAATTAATAATAATAATAAAAAAACCACAGTGAATTCATTGTGTTGGGTTTTCAAGTAGTTTGGGTGTTTTTACTGTATCAGGGTATTTTCACTGTGTTGGGTGTTTTGCCTAAGTTGTGCGTTTTCACTATGTTGGAGTGCTGTGTTTTCACTGTGTTTAGTGTTTGACTGTGTTGATTGTTTTCATTGCTCTAGGCATTTTCAACACTGTAAAAATATATTGAAAACCCAAAACACAATGTGTTAGGTTTTATTTTCATGTGTTGGCTAATTTCGGTTTCCAAAACACAAATCGAGTTGTATTGTTTTAGTTCTTTTGGTTAATCCACAAGTCATCTAGCAACGAAGCTCAAGATCAAGTTTAGTTGAAGTTTGCTTGAAGATCGAGATCGGAGCTTGCTTGATACATTATTAAAATCTCTTGATTCCTTTAGAGGATGGTAAGTGGATTTAGTACCTAAGTTTTCATGGACTTTAGGTGATTTTAGAATAACTTTAACCTAGGTTGTTATGTCTTTAGGTGGCTTAGAATGCATAATATACTTAGGAATGATCCAAATATGCAAATTGGTTGAAAATTGTTCAAAATAATTTATTTATGGAAATTTGCATAATGTGGATCGATCCAGCCTTTTTAGTAGGATCGATCCTATGGGCAAAAAGGTTTGGATCGATCCATGAAAAAATGTAGGATCGATCCAACTCGAGGTAGTTTGAAAAAACTCTATTTTTTGCAGATTTTGATTGGTTTTGACCTATACCAACTCCTACATGATGATGAAAATTTACTAGGGTTATAAATATGTTATTTTAGCCTAGTTTAGATATGTGGAGAATTATTGATTCATTTTTAACCTAGAATTGAGAAACCCTAACCTCCATAGCATGCAACACATTCTCCATGGTGCTTAGCTTCTAGTTGCATGTTTTTATTTTCTTTTTGATCTTCGATCTAGAGAGGTTGTAAACCACACCCAGTTTTGTTTAGAGGGATTCAAGGGACAGAATCTAGCATTGTGTTAGCTTTGGTGGATCTCCAAGTTCGTTGAATTTAGCCAGCACAATTTTGGTGGTTGCCGTCAGTTACGGTGTGAGGTACTGTTGTGGGTTGTGAAGACGCATTGAGGAACTTGGTATGAAGTGAAGACTGTGCTCGTTCGTGGACTCATTCGAGAAGAAGCTTAGAGACGACGTGAGCTACTTGGCTTGTGGACTCAAGCGTTGGTTTGTAGTGTCAGAGTCTTGTAAGTTGTCTTTTTCATAGTGCTTCCATTCTTCCCGAGGTTTTTTACCCTGTTGGAATTTTTCTCGTCAAATCTTGGTGTTCTTATTTATACTTTACTTTTTCATTGCATATTGTTGATAATTGAACACATAGATTAATTAGGGTAATTTGGTTAATTAAGTCTATTTGGGTAATTATAAGTATCTCTAATTATATTATAACTCAGTGAAAACACACACACGCACGCACGCACACAAAAACCAGTGAAAACACTGGGACAATAAAAATAGACATTGAAAACCCACTCAGGAACAGTGAAAATACACCCAAGGAGGACAGTGAAAACACACCTAGGAAGGACAGTAAAAACACACCCGGGGAGGATAGTGAAAATACACTCAGGGGTAGTTTCGTCATTTTGATATATATATATAGATATATATTTTAAGATTTGGACTTTTCACATGAAACAATTATTAAGTAGGATCTTTTGAAGGTAAGAAATATTAGGAGGACTTTTGACATTTAACTTTTCTTAGGTAGGACCTCTCACCAATTTCCCCTAAATAAAATATATTAAAAAAAATCATGAAACTTCATTAGTATCTTTGTAGATATGCTAACAATATAAGATAAATTCCCCATGCAAAAATAACGAGTCTGACATAGTTTCTTAGTCAATGAATCAAATGACTAATCGATATAAGTGTGAAAAATGTCCCAAATTAGAATTATAGGGGTCAATGTATTTGAATTAAAACTATAGGGGTACAAGGTATAAGTTGGTGATAGTTAAGAGAATAAAACTATAATTTTCCAAAATTGCACGAATAATATTGCATCACATTTTCAAATCTTATTTTAGACTGGTGTTAGGCCTAAAGCCCATTCCATATGGCGAGGGCTAACCTTAACATATTGCATTTTGTTGAAGGGTGCAGTTATTGCAACCCCAGTCTACTCTTTCCATACTCCATACTTTTCAATGGCCAAAAAAGTGGGGTTGAAACGCAAGAATGCCCGCACAACTGGGGAAAACACCAAATGCATAAAACATACGAATTCACAAGCATAAAAAGGGTAAAACTAGCTAGAATGCTAAGAATAAAGCATATAATAACGCAATGATGACTATTTATCAAGTAGCTCGGTTGAGCTAAAGGTTTGTTAGCCTGAATCAACAGCCTTACAATATAATTTGATCCAAGTTTGGATATGTTATGGACCCTGTGAAGAGACGCGTATGCCACTTAGGCTGGTTCCATACCGATGGGTATAACATGGACCCTGCGCGGTGACGTATATTGCACCATTACCGATAATGGCCTATAGCATTATCGGTAATGCAATGCATCAAAAGAAAATCCAGAGAAGAAGAATTACCGATAACATGTTTTCCACTATTGATAATGAGGTGCCAGTGATTCAACACCCCAGTTCCAGAAGACATGCATTACCAATAATGGCAAACAACATTATCGGTAATGGTAGTGTTACTTCAAAGTGAAGAAAGTTATTTCAAGAGCCTTACCGATAATGATTTGATCATTATTGTAATGGCAGCCGACTTTGAGCAGTTTTGTAGAATTTTGAGAACATTTTGAAGGGCACATTAGTCTTTTCACTTGGAGGGCTCTATAAGGAACTTATCAGGAGAGAGAAAGGAGTTCTTCATTCCAGCATCTTAGTTTTAGTTTCTAGTTTTAGTTTTCTTCATTTTCTGTCTCTTCTTCCTCATTTTTCTTATCTTTCTTAAGTAGATTTAGTTAGTTTGAGTTACTTTTCTGTTGAATCTTCATTTAGTTGTATTTTCTAGCTTGATCTATCTTTGTACTCAAATGAATTTGTATTTCATTTAGTTTATGCAAGTTTATTTTCAAAGTTCAAGTTTCATTTCAATGTTTTTAGTTTCATTTCAATTAGATTTGTTTATCTTTGCATCTATGAGTAGCTAAGCTACTAAAGTGGGGATTTATGGGGGATTCTTGTTCCATATCTAAGGTATATAATTTACACTATTTTCATGCTTGAAATTAAAGGTTTTAATATTAATGCTAAACACTAAAAATGCTCAAATCCACAAGGATTGGCTAAACTCTGACCATCTGTAGACAGGATTTCTTGGCACATATGGTTCTAGTGCTAAAAGCATTCCAAGTGTATTCTTAAAGTTTTAAATGGTGTTTATCATAAATATCCTATAATCTTAGAGTAGGACAGTTTCCATTGCTAAATCTTCCGCACAGACCATTCTTCAATGTAATCCGAGCATGTAAAATTATTGGATTTTATTGCTGAATATTCCATCTGGATCATTTTGCAATGAATTCTAGATGTGCAAAATGTGTAATACATTAGAACCAAGGATATGGACTAGATAAACCCTAAATCTTAGCTCTTTCATTTCATTGTGTAATATTCAAAAAGATTTTTGTGCATTGAGCACAAACCATTCTCAAATCAACAACCATTGATTTTTTTTTCCTCGTTTTTGAACCAAATCAAAGGATTTCGAGTCTTCACCGAATTTATATCTCTGTGGACAATGACAATGGGATTTCCATGTGCTATACTTAACAATTTATCCTATGCTGGGATTAATAGCACTACAAATCTGAAAGTCAAGCATTGGCCGACTAAGAGTCAATCTGGCCAATTTTAATTCTATCACTGTTTGATAAGTTTGCTTTTTTTTTTTTTTTTTTTTTTAAGTGTTTTTGGTTTTTTTTGAAAAACATTGTTTTTTTTTTTTTTTTTTTGCATGGGTCATATACCCATAACTCCTTAACATAACATATAGACAAAGGAATTTGAAAATCTCACCGATCTCATGATATAAAGTTTGAAACTGAGATACTTTTGGATAAATTTCTTTTTTATTTTTTTTATTTTTTGGTCCCAAACCATCTGTGTGTTAAGGGTGGTGGTGGTCCGAATATTTTCTATCTGTAAGGGATTCCACTTTGGTTGTCACAACCTCAATTATTAACTACGACTTCATTTTTGGAAACACTGTTCTTTTAGCTGGACAAATACACTTTCTTTTTGGTTATGTTTGAATCACATAAAACATCACAGGAAAGTAGAGCAAAATTGCTGAAAATTCTATTAAGATGGACTCCTCTGTGAAGCATAATTAATCATTTTATTTTCTTTTTCCTTGCTGTTTCTAAGAATCAAATAGAAGCCTCTGTCTAGAAATTGAGCAGGTGCTTAAATTTGGTGTTAAACCAGTATCCAAAACTTGTCTACTTCTTTTTCTTACTAGTAGCAACGTAGTGAAGTACATTGTCATATATTTTGACCTCACTGGGATTGCATAAAGCTAACAGTACACAAGATGTCATTCACGTTTAACCATTGAATATCTGTAACCGATGTTATCAAATCATGAGTGAAAAAGAGAAAAGTCTTGTTGACAATCAACTTCTTGCAAGAACTAAATCAACCAATTTAGTGACACTCGAAAGAAATAAATCAAGCACACCAAAACATGCTAGACTTTCTCTTTTGGCCACTAAAACATGTTTGCATTTCAAACTTGGAATACGAAGCCTGATTATAAATAAACTCACTCGAGAAACTTGAGCAAATAATTCACCTTCAGTCTTTCAATAATAACTGAGCTGAATCTATCTAAACAACATTTCCATTTAAATTAAGAATCTAAGATCTAAAATGCAATGAATCAATTGAAAAATAGATGGAAAATAAATACTTTAGAAATAAAAGCCATCTCATGTTGAATATATTAAAATGCATTCAATGCTAAGTAATAACAGATATCTCGTAAATTACTTAACCGATACAGTATAATGGATACAATAGCTTGCTTAGGACACTTTAGAGTTGGCAAAGAGCCAATTTCTCCTCTTCCTCCACCATAATTTGGTACAGTCACAATTTGAGAAATCATATAGAAATCAACTGTAACGCCCCGACCTGACATCCATACCAACCCTTCCGGATTGGTCTACACGTGGCGAGTTGGAGGTACAACCTGTCCTGCTCATTTATATTTCCTCACGAGAGACATGAATATATATATATATATATATATATATATATATATATATATATATATATATATGTATAAAACAATATAAAATGACATGTTACATACATTATGTCCCAAACACTTTACATAAAATAATAAACAAAACGCAATATTGCCAACATCCTTGGCAAGTAGGTAGTGCAACAATCAATGTCAAATCCTCAAATCCAATAGATATACATACACATGCATATAATACATAACTACTAAGCAAATGCAACAAATGCAGAAACTACCAAGTGCTTAGTCAACAGTCTCCAACTACGAGACTGTGCCAAGCCACCAATGCAAACTCCCAGGTTTACTTGCAATCTGCTGCATGAAAAGAAGGAGTGAGCCTCGAATCGCTCAGTAGGAATATTGTAACCTCTACTAATAACAATAATATAATGATACATGGAATATTTGAATAAATAGAGTTTCCATCATAATTATAGAACAATAATTGATCACTTAGTATTGTGTACTATTCTTGGGCAAATAAATATCAATTTAAGCCTTGTTTATACACTAACAGTTGTAATAAATTCCATGTTTGGAAAACAATTTCCGAGCATCTCAAATTTAATTTAGAATTTAAAATGGTGCATTATCTATTGGAACTCATACATAAATCTTACATCTATAAAATATGATAGATACATATTACCTCACAGAATATTATGAACTATGGTAAAAAGCAAATATTGGCAAGGTTGAGGCGCAGACTAGGTCGCTCGGTTTGCGCCACTATATATGGAGTATATCCAATGCAGTAGTTCACTTGCACGCCGCCTCCAGAATACAACAGCCCAGCCACTCACTATTATCTTCTCAAAGTCTGCACAACTATGAGAAGATAGAAGCTCCACACAACACTCTACTTTATAGTCTGCACAACTATAAAGCTCCAAAGTCTGCACTGACTGTTGGATTAAATTCCTTTCTTATATATGTCACGATCGCCAAAAATCACAATGATCTAACGGTTAGATTTTTAAAAATCTATATGCTTAAACCTATAATGTTTTTAATTAACTATAAAAATATATTTCCATGAGGGTCTTGATTTAGAGCTTTATACTATGAATACCATTTGAATACCATGCTCGCCAAAAATTAGAGCAATCCAACGATCAAGTTTTGAATAGTGATTATAGGATATTTTTTTAAAGAACAAATTAGACAAGTTTTCATATTGCCATTTTTAAAAAACCGATCGTTGGATTAATGTGATTTTTTACAATATGATATTCATAAGAAATTTGTTCAATTCAACGGTAGATTTTTAGAAATAACTTGTATAACATGTGACTTGAGCTACTAAATTAAAGGTGCACTTAGTACAAAATTGAGTGAGGTTACTTGATTAGAGCCAATCACCAATGATATTTAGAAAAACTCACCGTTGGATTATATAAACACATTTGACACCACTACCGAGAGGTTCACACAGTGAAAACATTTTATCGAAAATACAAAATTGTCCCGAACTCAGTGAAAACACCCTAGCACAGTGAAAATACCCAACACAGTGAAAACACTTTATCACAGTGAAAATACCCTTTCACAGTGAAAATAACTCAATACAGTGAAAAAACACACCACAGTAAAATTACCCAGCATAGTGAAAACACCCAGTACAGTATTTTTAATTTGTGTTTTCACTGTGTTGGGTGTTTTCATTGTGTGGGGTGCTTTTATTGTGTTTAAGGTAATTTCGTTTTTTCAACAAAATGTTTTCCTTCGTGGACATCTCGATAAACTTGAGAGATTTGAGAGACTTCTTGGTATTCGCTCCTAATATTATTAAGATTTTTTTTTTTTTGATAATACATAATTAATTTTTGTTTTGATAATATTTAAAACTTTATACCACGAGGTCCAATTTTTGAAAATGGCAAGTTCTAAATTCCAAAAATTTAGAACATATAATCCAATTTTCTATTTGTTATGTTAAGAGAATATTATCCAAAAATTCCTGAATTTAGAACTTTATACCATGAGGTCTAATTTTATACCATAAGTTCCTTAAGATTTTAAATTTTAAATTTATTAGATTAACAATACCTTTAAATAAAATGCTTATATCAAAGATTTACAGCAATGTTCCATTGGGGTCAGACCCATTTGGATAAATACGGTCCACTCCTCAATAGGATAGTTGGGACATGTATTTTGAAAAATTGACCTTTGGATTAGATACTACTGTTACGTATGTCATGTCTGCCAAAAATCACAGTGATACAATGGTTGGTTTCCGAGAAAACTGACTATAAAAAAAACTGACATTTTATCGTTCTTTAAGTGTCAGTTTTTTTCATAGACAATTTTGTCATGAACCAACCATTGGATCAGTGTGATTTTTGGCAGACATGACATACGTAGCAAGAGTAACTAATCCAACGGTTTATTTTTCAAAATATCTGTCCCAACTATATCCCAATAAGGAGTGGACCGTATTTATCCAAATGAGGTCTGGACCCCAATGAAATATTTCTGCAAAGATTTATAAGTATGTTTAAAAAAGAAAAAAACCTTATTGCAATGATTAATTAAGTCACTTTTCATTTTGCGACAACTTCAACCAATATCGCTAAAACACACTTTTAGTGACAACTTAATTAATCATTGCAAAATTTTTTTGCAAGAAACTACAGGCTTGTAATTAAATGGCATTGTTTTGCGACCCATTTATAATTTCATCGCTAAATGGTACTTTTGTGACCAAATTTTGGCTTGTCGCAATTAATTACTTTTGGTAACCATTTTGACTTTCATCGCAAAAAAAATGACTATTGCGACAAAAGTATAAGTTTGTAACAATATGTCACGTTTTTGTGACACATTTGTAATATTGTCGCTAAAAGTCATTTTTTGGTGACAAAATTAGTCATTGTCACAAAACATTACTTTTAGCTACAAAAATTTGATCCTTGCCGATAGGGCTCTTTAGCGACACACTAATATATTTGTCACAACAAATTAGTTTTCGCGACAAATCCTAATTTTGTTGTAATATATTATTTTTTGCAACAAACATATTTGTCGCAAATATAATAAAAAAAATTTCATATAAATTAATATTCACACTTATTTGCGACATCAATAATTTTGTTGCAAAAGCTTTTTTGCGACAACAATTAGCGACAAAATTATAGAATTTGTCGTAAATATGGTTTCCCACCAAATTTTTGGTGGGAATTTTTTGGTGGGAAAATATTTGCGACAATAATTAGCGACAACATAATATTTTTGTCACAAAGAAATATTATTTTGGTACTTCTTAGCCACAAAATGAATTATTGTCGCAAAATATAATCTTTTGCGACAAAAAATAATTTGTCGCAAAAAAATTTGTCGCAAAAGGGTCAATTTGTTGTAGTGAAAGCTAGTGAAGTGGGATCAAAGCGTGGATTGCTGTTCCTGGAATGGTGTAACCTGCAACACTGTAGGTTATGTCATTGGTCTTGACTTGAGCAGCGAATCGATATCTGGTAGTATCGATAATTCAACTAGTCTTTTCAGCTTTCAATATCTACAAAGCCTGAATTTGGCTTACAACAGCTTCTACTACTATGCTGAGATTCCACCTGAGTTTGGTAAGCTTACTAATTTAACTTACCTCAACTTGTCCAATTATGAGTTTGTGGGACAAATTCCGATTGAGATTTCACATCTGACAAGGTTGGTTACTCTTGATCTCTCATTCAACTTATTCAAAATTCCTCAGAAACTCAAAATGCTTGTTCATAACCTCACGGAGCTGCAAGAACTTTATCTTGATCGTGTACAAATTTCAGCACAGGGGAAGGAGTGGTGCCTTGCCTTATCGTCTTCGCTGCCTAATCTGCAAGTCTTGAGTTTGTCCTTTTGTTATCTTTCAGGCCCTATTGATTCTTTGCTTTTCAAGCTTCAGTCGACACTCTCAAACCTCACGGAGCTGCGAGAACTTTATCTTGATCGTGTACAAATTTCAGCACAGGGGAAGGAGTGGTGCCTTGCCTTATCATCTTCGCTGCCTAATCTGCAAGTCTTGAGTTTGTCCTTTTGTTATCTTTCAGGCCCTATTGATTCTTTGCTTCTCAAGCTTCAGTCGACACTCTCAGTGATTAATAAGAATAATAACAATTTGGACGCTCCAGTTCCTGAATTTATTGCAAATTTCACAAAGTTAACTTCCTTGAGTCTTACTTCTTCTGAGTTACATGGAATATTTCCGAAAAGGATCTTTCAGGTAACCACATTACAAACTCTCGACTTATCAAACAATTGGTTACTTGAGGGTTCTTTGCCAGAATTTCCACAAACTAGTTCTCTACAGACCTTGGTGCTCAGTGAAACAAAATTTTCAGGGAAGTTACCAGATTCTATAAGCAACCTTAAAAAGTTGTCCAGTTTAGACCTTGGAGGATGCAATTTCAGTGGATCAATCCCAAATTCATTTGCAAACCTTACCCAACTAGTCCATTTGGACCTCTCTTTTAATAGATTTACTGGTCCAATCCCATCCTTCTGTAGGTCAAAGAATCTCACGGAAATATGCACGGATAATAATGTTAGGGCTATATACTAAAAGCCATGTTTTTATGTAATAGACCTTAGTATTTATTTATTAATGAATTATGATATTGCATTTTAAATCAGAATCTGTATGAGCTATGTTTGCATTATATTATCCTCTAATGTTATGCATGTGTGTCTTTCATTCTACATAGTAGATGATTTGGTATGTAGAGTTCGACTTACACATAGAAGATCAGATCATCAGTTCTTGTAGAATATAAGCTTATTGTTCACAATCTGAGATGGAGTTGGACACACCATCGGTAAGATTGTAGCACATGATTTCAGTAGGTCTGTCTTGACTACGGGGAATGGTTTAGTTCCAACTTCTTGTGGTAGTACACTTGTGTGTATTGAACGGGACTGTATTGGGGTAATTATTTTATACTGACACATAAAATAATTAATACCTCATGGTTATTATGAATACTTTTACTCTTAATCCCGAAATAATTAATGGACACATGCATTTATTGTTAGTTATTTTGATTCATAAAGAGTGAGATCTTTATAGGTCAATAATCTTGATGAGTTGGATAACTGCATTAATTGTATGGTGAATATTAATTATTAACGGAATCCACGTCCTGGTATAGGGATTGATGATACCCCTTGAGGATACTTATATGTTTTGTTTATGTCAAACTGTAAGACCCCGAAATTTTCAATAGTAAATTTTCTTAATTACTATTATTTTATTTTATTTATTGCACACATGGCGCTTTGTCATTGGCCATAGAGTGTGCCATGTGGACACTTTTTGAGAAGGGTGCATGAGAGTGTTATGAATGCATTATTGTGTCGGCAAGTGGTGGAGTAATGCATTATAATTGAAATGCATTATTGTGTCAACAAGTGGTGGATGATCACCATATTATATTTTATGATTATAAAATAATATATATATATATATATATATATATATGTGTGTGTGTGTGTGTGTGTGTGTGTGTGTGTGTGTGTATAAATATATATATGATTGAGGTGATTGTGGGGTGAGGGGGACAGGAAGTGAAAGAGGTGAGAGTGAGAGAAAAAGAAGAAAAGAGAGAAAGAGAAAAATAATAGAGTAGGTCGGCATTTTTTTTTTGAAGTGGTTGGGAGTAGCTGGACGTGTGGGGCAATAATATATATATATATGATAGAATAATAAGGGAGTAGGGAGGAGGAAGGGAAGAAAGGGGGAGAGAAGGTTAGATAGAGTGAGAAAAATAAAAGGAGAGAGAAAGATCAAAAGAGGGGAGAGTCGGAAAGGGAGAAAAAAAAAAGAAAGAAAGGAGGAGAAGAGAGAGGAGAGAGAGAAGGAAAAGAAAGAAAGAGAATGAGAGAAAAATGAGAAGCTAAGAGGAAGATGGAGCTGCACAAATACAGAATAATTGGTAATTTTACTTCATAAGTCAGAGACTAGTGAGGTGAGATAGTATTTCTATTTTGATTATATTTAAATTTTTGGATTGAATATGGTATGATTTAATGATGAAATAATGACTTATATATATATGATATATATATATGGGGATTTCAAATTTTGGATTTTTATTTTATATGAAAATGAAAAACTGAAACTTTGGGACTATTTTTCCCATAAACTATATCAACTCAGGATCATGTGTATCAAATTTGGGAATTTTCCGATGAGTAGATTAATTTCTATAATTTTCTGAAGTTTAGTAATACTGAAACTTTGAAAATTTGTATATGTCCAAAAATTCTGAAATTTGAGTATATTGCAAAGCTTGAATTTATGGATTTTTAGAGACAAGAATTATGGAAAAAGACCTATGGGTGAATGAGAATTTCTAGAGAGAGAAAGCTTCCTTGAAGCTTTAATAGTAGGCACAAGGTGTATTTTCATAGTTTATCGAAAAATTATGATTTTTACATATATGGTATAGATTGATTTATATGAATTTAGAACTTTGAATTACTTCAATTGGATGTGAATTGTGAGAGAAATTGAGAAACGAAGTTGCCGAAAAATCTGAAATTTTATTAACTAGCCTACTTTGGCATCATTTTTAAATATGTTCAGATGGGAGGTGTTATACACCACCATTATATTTTGAAAACTTGTATCACATAGATTCTGTAACATTTTGAATCATCCAAATCGGATGAGAAACGAAGGAGATATAAGTGTGCAAAGTTGGCCAAAAAGATAGAAAATATTGACGTATCATGTACGTGAGTGTGCATGTATGATCCTGTGTGGTGAAGGTACATGATAAATCATTTGCAAATTAGCACTTGTGGCTATCATTTTGACTTGGAATTATTTTTAAAAATCCTATTAAATTAAGTTGATATTAATGGGTACAAAAGTTATTGTTTGGGATGCATGAAAGAGCCTAGAAAATTATGGAACATAGTGAAGGTGCACCATAAGACTTACCATGTAACCTCATTGTATTTTGACTATTCTAGTATGATTTTTCAATCTAATAAATTTTGATAAATTTTACAAAAATCAAACAAGTGTCCTAGAATGGATTATTGTATAGAAAATTCATGTGGATAGAAAATTAACTATTTTCCAAAATGTGAGTCTTTGGAAAATAGTTAAAAATCATGAATAATTGATTTTTATTAAATCAGGATGATTAGTGAAAGATCTTGGAAATACAAGTTATGGAAATCATATTGGCATATATATAAACTGTTGATATATGCATGTGATATTTGTACAGTTTATAACATGCTGTTATTATTATGAATAAAATGATGGAGCATGTTAATTGTTATGTATAAAATACATATATGTGATAATTGCCATAATTATTGCACATAAAATTGGCATATGGCATGTGGTGATGATGTTATGAGAAAGTGACTGGGCTTATCAATAAATTCCATACATCTCATAGTAACAATGTGTTTTGAGAAAATAAAACCGTGCACTTGTCATGTGAATATGCGTGTATAGGCGCGCATGTTACCCGTGCAGGCAAAGCGGACAATATTGTTACTTGGAGAAGTACGGGGTGTTACAGTGACACAGTTACATGTGGTGGCTCAAGTTGAGTGAGCAGAATGAGTTATTTGTATATCACTAATATAACAGTTGATATGAGATACATGTTGAGTTGATATACTATGAAATGTATGCATGATTGCCATACATGAAGTGTTGATATGAGATGTATGCCATATGTATTGCATAGAATAATTGCATCTAGCATGAGATATAGTTACATATGAAATATATTGCATAGAAAATCATATGCATTTGTGATTATTTATGTAACTGTGGAAATGAGGAGTTGAGATACCACCGATGGGCAAAAGATCCTGGAAACAGTTAGTACACTAATATATCACCCTTGCTAAAAACAGTACGTAAATCCCCTTGTCAATGAGTGACAATCGCGGTAGGTCCTAAAAAGGCGGGGACTGGGTGATATACATCCTAAAAAGGCGGGGATGCTGTTGTGGTAAGATGGTTAAAATGAGATAGCCATCTATTGTGGTGAAATGGTGAATCCTAAAATAAGGTTACCATCAGTGTAAATGGTTGATGTTTTGCAGGAAAAGCAGAACAGAGAAAATGACAGGTATGACTGCATGAGCATTGCATCTGTCATATGCATAAGGCATGCATGTAGTGTAAAATTATTTATTGTGAAAAAGTGATGAATATATTCTGTAATATATATAAATGAATTACAGATATGATGATTTATTTATGTGATATTTGGCTGATGATAAAATTTGTTGATAGATATGAGAATGAGGAAGGATGTAAATATTTCTGAATGTGTTGAGAAAAGAAGATATTGTATTCTTATAATATGATTTATAATAATAAAAAGGACTCACCGTGGACGTAGGCAATTTTGCCGAACCATGTAAATCCTGGTGTTTGTTTATTTTTCTGCTATGTGTTTTCTTTAAGATGATGACACATTATCAGCATGAGACTATATCCAACTCAGTAAACTAAATGGATATTTCTGGAATTCGGGTACATTACGGGACTGTACTCATGATACAAACTAGTACTCAGCGCTATCTTTAATTTTTGAGATGTTGAAAAAAATTATTTAAAGACTTCCGCACGCGTATTTTGAATAACTGATTTAAACTGTGTAAAATTTAAAAAGAAATTACTCAAAAGATAAGTGCTTGGTGTTTTATGTCACTGTAGCATTTCCGCATAGGGGTTACCCTGTGTGGGGTGTTACACAAACCCTGCAGGTGGATTTTGTATCCGATGTATCAAATAAGTTAAGTGGAAGGTCTCAAGGAGATTAGCAGATGTTGATTAAATAAAATTGTCAGTAATTTAATTTAATCAACGGGTATCTGTAATCTTAACGTGGGGAGATTAATAAGTATTTAATAACAAAGAGCTCGAAATTTAATTTCTAATAAGCTAGGGAGTGCAATTATAATTCTTTAGTGGAATGAATTATAATTAATGTAAATAGGTTTTCATATTTACATTGGGAGCCCGAAACTTATTTGCCTTTAGGTCCCTACCGTAGCCTATATATATGCTATGTTGGGCAGACACTAGGTTAAGACGAATTATTTTCTCTAAACCCTAGAGGCAGCCGTCAATCAAAGAGAGCACATAGAGAGCCACTCTCTCTTCACGTTTTCGCATTGGGGAATACGGTAGAAGGCTTGAAGGGATCGAGCAGTGATCAACCGTTCGTGATTTTTGAGATCAATCCAGACAGATCTCAAGGTACGGATTCTTCTCTTTATGTTAATGGATTCGGATTTTTTTTTTTTTTTTTTGTGGCATAATCTATAAGCACTATCACGAGTTCATGGGATTTCCGCTCCCAGCAAATAATAATTTCACGGGTTCTATTCCATCCACTTGTTTTCAAGGCTTCACGAGACTTGTAAACCTTGATTTAAGCAAGAATTCAATCAACGGGAAGATTCTATTGTCATTGTTTGCAAACCCATCTCTTCAGTATATTGATATTTCTTTCAACTAATTTTGGTCAATTTGATGAATTTCTAGTCCCATCCTCCTCTGTATTACAAAGCCTTGATTTGAGCACCAACAATTTGGAAGGGCCAATCCCTATGTCTCTTTTTGAACTCCGGAGTCTTGAGCGGCTCTACTTATCTTCCAATAACTTCAATGGCACCATTGAGCGTTGCGCCTTTCAAAAGCTCGGGAATCTCTTAGTTCTTAATCTTTCACACAACAATTTGTCCAATAATGCAAGTGCCAGTAATTCAACCTTGCCTTCCTTCCCATCCCAAATCTCAGAGCTACGAATTGCTTCCAGCAATCTTAAAGTCTTCCCTAATTTAAGAAACCTTTCAATATTGAATGTATTGGACCTTTCTGACAACCAAATCCAAGGGAAAATTCCTAGCTGGATCTCGACTGTCGGCGGTGGGTAAGTTTCTTCAAATTTTGAATCTTTCTTCTAACTTTCTCGTGGATCTAGAACAACCCTCCCTAAATCTATTTACTGCTATTCTCTACCTTGACCTTCATTCCAACATGCTTCGGGGGCAAATACCCATTCTAGCCAGAGAAGTTCATTTTTTAGATTACTCGATCAATAATTTGACCTCTTTTGTTCCGGTTGATATTGGTAATTACCTTAACTACACTGTTTTCTTCTCTATTTCAGTTAATAAACTCACTGGAAATATTCCTGAGTTTATTTGTAAAGTTCAATACCTCCAAGTCCTTGATATCTCCCATAATGCTTTAAATGGCTCGATTCCCCCGTGTCTACTTTATAACCTGACTTCGACCCTTGGGGTACTCAATCTAGGTAAAAACTACCTTCATGGGTCTATTCCTAGGACATTTTCAAATGAGTGTAATTTGAGGACGCTCAATCTTAGTGGGAACATTCTCGAAGGGCAAGTGCCAAAAGCTCTTGCAAATTGCAAAACTCTAGTGGTTTTAAACCTTGGCGACAATAAGATAAATGACAACTTTCTATGCTGGTTAATAAAGAACTTGTCCGATTTGCGAGTCCTTGTTTTGCGGTCCAACCAATTCCAATGACCAATTAAATGTCCCAATACCAATCTCTCATGGCCATTGCTTCAAATTCTTGACCTTGCTTCTAACAACTTAAGTGGAAATTTTCCATCAGAATACTTCATCTTAAGCTGGAAAACAATGATAGTGGACATGGATGGAGCCCAACCAAATCTTAATTCTCTGTATTACGCCATCAATATTTTACCTACCCATACTCACTATCAGGATACTGTGATGGTAACAAGCAAAGGTGTACAGCTGTATCTGTTAGAACTTTATTCCAAATATTCTGTAATATTAATCAAACTGTA
>JAESVK010000918.1:74733-121458 GCA_017140935.1 Hamamelis virginiana | reverse complement strand
TTTCATTTACAAGTTTTCATATCAAACCATTGCCATTAATTTGGCACAAATCACAACAACCAATCAAAACCCCATATTTTACACTTGATTTTGCATCCATTGGGTAGCATAACCTAAGAATCGCTAGAGCCTATTCCACTCCCTGTGGATATGACCTAGGTACTCCCTAGTTTCATTGCTTGTCGACCATAGGACTCCTACGCTTGGGAATCTCATGCGCACACATCATTTTACGTTCAAGCACTTGATATAGAAGATCTTTTTGGTTCTCTATTGACTCATTAGACTACTTTGAAGAAACAAGAGGATGAGAAGCCAAAGAAGAACCTTGCTCTCGAATCTACCTCTCATGATGATAGTGATGATGAATTCAATGAAAAAGATGATCAAGACATGTCATTCATCAAAAGAAAGTTTAAAAAATTCTTGAGAAGAAGAAGAGCACTTAGAAAGCCCAATCAAGGAGGAAGTTCAAGCTTCAATGACAATTGATATTATTGCAAGAAGCCGGGACATAGAATTGCTCAATGCCCCGTCAAGATGGAAGAAGAAAGAAAGAGGAATTGAAGAAATGATAGAAGAGAAAAAGCCATGAATGCCACTTGGGATGAAGTCATTGATGCAATCGAAAGTGATGAGGACAATCACGAAGAAATAGCAAATTTTTGTCTCATGGCAAATGAAGTTGATGAGGTACCCTCTAGCTCAAATTCAAATATTCATGATGATGATGATTTAACTCTCGATGAACTTTATGATATGTGTGAGGATTTATGCAATAAAAATTCATCTTTGAACAAAGCTCACAATATCTTGATGAAAGACCTTACCACAATCACTAGTGAAAAAGTAGCCTTGCATGATGAAAATTTGAGAATTGTCAAAAAGATTGAATAATTGAAATGTGAAAATTTGAGACTTGTTAAAGAAAATGGTGAATTGAAATGTGATGTTAAAAATTTTAGAAATGTGTCATCTTCTTCAAGTTACTCAAATGATTATGAAACTTTATTAGATGAAAATGAAGCTTTGCTACTTGAAGTTATGAGACTTAGAAATATTCCTTCCACTTCAAATTCCTCAAATGATCTTGAATCTTTAAAAATTGAAAATGAAATTTTGAAAAAGAAAATTGAGGACTTGAATGAAATCATTTTCAAATTCACTAGTGGAGAGGAAAATTTCAAGAGATTACTTGGTGCTCAAAAAGTAGGTTTCAACAAAGAAGAATTAGGATTTGAATCAAATTCTAATACTAAAAAGTCTTCATCATATCTTGACTTCTTTGTTAAAGCCTCAATTCAAAAGAATTCAATTGATTCTCAATCTCACAATTCATTAAATAGATATGCAAATGCTACTTGTTTATATTGTGAAAGGAACGGTCATGTTAGATATTCATGTCCATTTAGAGGCAAAAGAGGCATTGGGAAAATGGTTATGTGGATTCCAATAAGAACTACAAAATCTAACAATGTAGGACCCAAGAAGGCATGGGTACCAAAGGAAATTACTTGATCTTGTTTTGTAGGTATGCATGAATTCTATTCAAGACAAAGAGAAGTGGTACTTGGATAGTGGATGTTCAAGGCACATGATCGGTGACAAAGACAAGTTCATCTCTCTCAATTACATTGATGGTGGCTACGTCACTTTTGGAGATGATGCAAAGGGTAAAATCATAGGTAAAGGTAAAGTTGGAAATTCCTCTATCACTATTGATAATGTTTTGCTAGTTAATGGTTTAAAACATAACTTGCTTAGCATTAGTCAATTATGTGATAATGGATATTGTGTCAATTTTACATCATCTTCTTGTAATGTAATTGATGAGAACCAAAACAATATTTTTGTTGCAAAACGTTTTTAAAATGTATACACAATTGATTTTGATGAATTAGCACTTCAAGATGTAACATGTTTTGCCGCTTTGCAAGAAACTAGTTGGTTATGGCATAGAAAGCTTGGGCATGCTAGCATGGATTTGTTACATAATCTTTCTAAAAAGGATTTAGTTGGTGGTTTGCCCAAAGCAAATTTTATAAAAAACAAAGTTTGTGATGCTTGCCAACTAGGAAAACAAACTAGAACAAGTTTCAAAACCAAAAGTTTTATCTTTACATCTAAACCTTTGGAAATGCTATATCTTGACTTGTTTGGACCAAATGATGTAAAAAGTCTTGGTGGTAAACTCTATGCTTTTGCCATAGTAAATGATTTTTCAAGATACATATGGGTACTATTTCTTGCTCATAAAAGTGAAGCTAGTGGCTTATTTATAAAACTTTGTAAAAAGCTTGAAAACATTCAAGGTCACTCAATTACTCATGTGAGAAGTGATAGAGGTAGAGAGTTTAAGAACCAAGACATCGAAAATTTTTGTGACGAAAAATGTTACTCACATAATTTTTCGGCTCCCAAAACTCCTCAACAAAATGGGGTAGTTGAAAGGAAGAATCGTTCATTGAAAGAGATGGCTAGAACAATGTTAAATGAACACAATCTTCCAAAATCATTTTGGGCGGAAGCGGTTAACACCGCATGTTATATGGGAAATAGAGTGGTTATTAGGCCTCATTTATCCAAAACTCCCTATGAGCTTTGGAAAGGTCGAAAACCTTGGTTATTTTAAAGTTTTTGGATGTAAATGCTTCATTTTGAATGATAGTGAACATTTATCTAAATTTGATGCTAAAGCCGATGAAGGTGTATTTATTGGTTACTCTATGAATAGTAAAGCTTATAGAGTTTACAATAAACGCACTCAAACGGTTCAAGAATCTATTCATGTTGTTTTTGATGAAGCTAGCCCCTTTACTTCTACGCAAATTGTGCATGAAGATGATACACCTAGGCTCATTTCTCCATTGGATGAAGGAGTCAATGATCAAATTCTAAATGATTCATCAAATGAAGCCACAAAGGATGCACCAAAGGAGACCTTGCCAAAGGAAGATGAAGCTCAATAAGAAAAACTCATGAACTTCCTAAAGCTTGGAAATTTGTAAAGAATCATCCTATTGAACAAATTATAGGTAATCCTTCTCAAAGGGTAAGCACTCGTTCTAATCTTAGAAATGGTTGTAGCAACATTGCATTTGTTTCTCAAATTGAACCTAAACTTTTTAGTGAAGCCGAAAATGATGAAAATTGGATTATGGCCATGCAAGAATAATTAAATCAATTTGAAATAAATCAAGTTTGGGAACTAGTGCCTAAGCGTAATGACTATTCCATCATTGGTACTAAATGAGTTTTTAGAAACAAAAAGAATAAAGATGAAAATGTAATTAGGAATAAGGCAAGACTAGTTGCATAAGGCTATAATCAACAAGAAGGTATTGATTGTGATGAAACATTTGCACCGGTTGCTAGACTTGAAGCTATCCGAATGCTCCTTGCTTTTGCCAAGTATGTGAAGGACATGCTAATGAAATTTGGTATGGAAAATGTAAAATCTAGTCCCACACCAATGAGC
Organism: Hamamelis virginiana; assembly: GCA_017140935.1. NCBI lineage: Eukaryota > Viridiplantae > Streptophyta > Magnoliopsida > Saxifragales > Hamamelidaceae > Hamamelis > Hamamelis virginiana. The sequence goes on along the minus strand of JAESVK010000918.1, from coordinate 117,980 downwards.
CCTTCAATCAAGCTTGATATTGATGAAAATGGTAAGAAGGTTGACCAAAAATTATATAGAGGTATGAGGATTGGTAGTCTTCTTTACTTAACCGCTAGTAGACCGGATACCATGTTTAGTGTATGCTTATGTGCTAGATTTTAAGCTAATCCCATGGAGTCCCATTTGCATGCCGTTAAATGTATATTCAAATATCTTGTTGGAACTCATGATTTAGGCTTATGGTATCCTAATCATACTTCTTTTGATATTGTTAGCTATTCGGATGCGGATTTTGCCGGTTGTAAAACCGATAGGAAGAGCACTAGTAGCACTTGTCATTTTCTTGGCCACTCTCTTGTTTCTTAGTTTAGTAAGAAACAAAATTCGGTTGCTTTTTCCACCACCGAAGCGGAATATGTTACTGCGGGAAGTTGTTGCGCTCAAGTTCTATACATGAAACAACAACTTGAAGACTTTAGGATCACCTTTGATCACATTCCCATTCGTTGTGATAATACTAGTGCTATCAATATTTCTAAAAATCCTTGTTTGCACTCACGCACAAAACACATTGAAATTAGGCACCATTTCATTCGTGATCATGTGCAAAGGAGAGATATTGACCTAGAATTTGTCACCACGGACCAACAAATGTCGGACATCTTCATGAAACCTCTTCAAGAGGATCGTTTTTGCACAATTAAGCGTGATCTTGGTATGGTTCGACCAATGAAATTGTAATTGTGCTTCGTGTTTATCCATTTTTTCTATATTCTCTCTTTGTTTTTGTTGATGACAAAGGGGGAGAAAGACTTTGATTGGTTATTTAATTGGTTATATTGCATATATTTGTTAACCATTGCTTATTATGCAAAATTGAGGGGGAGCTTGAACTCTCTTATTTTGATTATTATTGATTCAAAATGGTTTGTCATCATCAAAAAGGGGGAGATTGTTAGCCCTAAGGTCAATTGCATTGACCATATTTTGATGATCAACAAACATTACTTTAGTTACTAACAAATTGTTAAGTATTTTTGTCTCCATAGAATCAAAGCCATATCATGTTGGAGCTCATCAACACATTCAAAGCCTCACAATTATGCAAATATGGAGAATCATTAAATCATGAAGTTTGTGGAGGACATATCGAAGTCATTCCTTGAAGACCTTTGAAGCCAAGATGTTTAGGAACCCTTTTGTAAGGCAACTCAATTGATTAATCTTGCATAACTCAAGCCAAAAGTTTTCTCATGTTGCATTGGCATTCATTTAACTTAGAAAACTTGCCAAAATTGCTCTTGTATGCTTAAGTTAACTACCTTAGATGATTTGAGTTGAATTAAACTTAAAAATTCCAAGTTTTTGGCTCAAGAGTATGCTTAGTCGACTAAGCAACTTAGTTTAGTTGACTAATCATGATCCAGTAGCTGGAATTTTGGAAAATCTAAGTTTAGTCGACTAATCACATTAGTCTAATTGACTAAAGTCAGCCCAGTAGCCATGTTTGGAAATGCAGAAGAGCTAGTCGACTAATCCTCTCTTCTTAGTCGACTAACCATGTTCGTAAATTTTTTTAAACTGATTTTAACTTGTCTAGTCGACTAACCAAAGTATCCTAGTCGACTAACCGTGCCCGGGAACAAAATTGTTTTGATTTTTAACTGCTTAGTCTACTAACACCTTTTTCCTAGTCGACTAATGAGCCTACAATTTCAAAACGGCTCTTTCTATTTTGGGCATTTCGAACATTAAATGAGCTCTGTATTTTTCCTCTCCTCTAATGGCATTCAAACTCCATTCAAATGGCCATATCAGACCTTGAGGGCTATATAAAGAGGTTTGTTCCTCATTTATTGCTAACAATCCAACATTAGTTATTATCATTGATTGAAAGCATTCATTGTTCAAAACATTCTCTACCAAACTCTTGAGCTATACTTGTTAATCATTTGAGAAGCTATTAGTTGTGCTCTACTCTTGTGTAAATCAGCTTATTGAAGCATTTATTGTACACATCCACTTTGTGAGATTGTATTGAGTGTTCTTTGTGAGCACATTTAGGGGTTTTTTGTGAGCCATATTTGAAGTTCTTTGTGAGCTTGAGGTGAGAGTCTTCCACCTAGGATAAAGAAGACTGTGTAAAGGTTTCTCCACCTTCAAGGAGCTAATCCTTAGGGGATTGTTGGGAAAAATTGGGCTGAGGCTTAAGGCGAGGAGTAGGCGGAGTCCGAACCTCATTAAAATACTGTGTTTGATCTCTCTATCCCTACTCACTTTCAATTACTTGCATTTATATTATTGCTTCTGCTATTTGTAATTGAACCATAATTTTATTTGGTAATTATTTGCAAAAGTTTGACATAAACCCTATTCACCCCCCTTTAGGGTTATATATTTGGGACAACACACTTTATTCAGATCCCAAACCTTTGACCTCGAACACCTCACATTCCGGTGTGACAGTTCAGGTCTGAACCTTTGATTATGAGCCATTCACCTTCCAATGGGATAGTTTAAGGGGACAGGGCGGCATGCATGCTTACAAGGTGTAGAGCTCTCTTATTGGCTCAACCATCAGCACCAGAGTACAGAACCTTCCTATTGGCTCACCCCTGATCTCCCCAATTGTCCACCACCTTTTACTCCACTATAAAATGGGGCATTCAAGAGGAAAACAACAAGCTTTCACTTTTGGCTCAACTACCTTAACCTGAAAAGTTGCTACTGCATTCACTAAAACTTACTCTCTTTTCAAAGAAAGTAACATCCCCCTTGGGAATGGGATAAGGTCGACTCTGGTCACCTTCAACATTTGCCTTGGTTCCCTTCGAAGTTCCTGAGAAGCTCTTGTTTTCTTTTCTCTCCTGGTTCTCTCTCCCCACATCATCACCTCACGTGGCCAACCTCCAGGTCAGTAACCCTCCCCAGTTTCCTACTATCAACATTTTAACGATTTCACTGGGTAGGTAGCACACGCGATGGTGACCACAAGCAACACCACAGCCCCAGCCCATGTTGACCAATAAGAAGGAGCCAGCGAATCCCTGTCCCACCCTCAAGGCACACCTTCCATCCAGGAAATATGTGTGACCTTGAACTCCCTCCAAGAGACCCAAGGCAAAATGTTAGCAACACTTCAAGCTTTACAAAGCAATGTTCAAAAAGAAACCACTCCCCTCACTCCAGCAAACCCCATCCCAAGGCAACCCCTTAAGCGGATGCCTCTGGGATAGGACCTCCTATTCCTCGAGGGCAGAAGAACAAAGCACCTCCTCAAGAAGTTGCTAGGGAGGCCCCAACACCCTTTTTGATACAATGCATTACTTTGGCGGAGGTGGAAAAGCTGCTTCAACAAGAACGAGCCAGGCTGATTCGACCTCTTCCACCTCCACCTGAGATTGACACTCGTCCCCTTTACCCAGCTAATATTGCATATGCACCTTACCCCCTAGGGTATGTGGTGCCACTGAAATTCCCCTTGTTCAATGGAAAGAAAGGAAACGCAAGAGAGCATATTGTTCGCTTTATTGATTCTCTTGGCCCCCACCGTGCCAATGAATCACTTCGACTTCATGAGTTCTCTAAGTCATTGACTGAGGGAGCTTACACCCTGTACTCCAACCTAGCCCCAGAGTCCATACCCACCCAAGAGGCAATGGTAAATGCTTTCTATAAAAAGTTCTTCTGGGTAGATGAGCGGGTTACTGCCATCACCCTCAGCCAAGAAAGACAGAAACAAGGTGAAGACCTTATCACCTATGTTCGTAGATTCAGATAAAGAGCAGTAGAATGCTATGATCTGATATCAGAAGAAGCCCTGGTGAGCCTATGTGTCGCAGGTATGGTACCAACTTATCCAGTTTATCTCGAGAACATTGGTTTGGCTTCTTTTTCAAAGCTTTATGAAGCAGCTCGCAAGACTAGCAATAGTCTTCCCACTGTCACCACTACTAAGGTGGAATACAAGAAAGATAAAAGAAGTGCTGCACCTGTGGTAGCAGCAGCCGAGGGCGCGAAAACACAAAAGGAAGACCAGCCTGGCAAGAAGGAAGTGGTCGAACCTCCCCCATTCCCTTGCGGGGCCAGAGAAGTCCTTATAATCCTCGAGCAATGGATTAGGGATGGACTTGTAACCCTGCCTCCGGTCGAGGCTAAACCTACCCCTGCTGACTGCAGCGATCCTAATTTCTGCGCCTTCCATAGCATTCGAAGGCACCCTACCATGGACTGTTGGACTCTCAGAAGACTTTTCCAAAAGAAAATCAAGGACGGAGACCTTAAGATCACTACCGTCCTAGCAGAGGTACACACCAATCCCTTCCCGCCCCATAGCAACGGAGGACAAGTAAACATGGTATCTCATGAAGAACCCATGCAGATCGACCCCATCCCTCATGAGGTTGAATACACTGATCCCCTTGCAGAATATGACAATATTGTTGTATCCCTTCAACAAAATCCAAAGTTCAAACACTTCTATGATTAACTTGGCTTCAGTGAAGCCTCCAGATTTGAAGCATCTAGGGCAATAGCCAAGGCCGCCCATGACCAACTTGAGGTTGCCTTCGGCCAAGGAGGGTCCATCAGACGGCGAGCCAAGGCTCAAGAAACTTCCATCACATTCATAAACGAAGATCTCGAGGCCCCTCATTACAATCACAACCGGCCCTTATTTGTGACTGCAACCATCAATGAGAGAGAGATCAAACGAGCATTTGTTAACCTAGGGTCATCTCTGAACTTGATACCTGCCTCTACTCTGGAGGCTGCAGGGATCTCTCTTGAAAGGATAATTTCTGAGCCAATAATTGTAAAAGGGTTTGCAGCCTTTGGGCAATCTACTTTGGGATACATCAGTCTTGATATTGTTGTGGGACGAATCAGGGCAGCCACGTGCTTTCATGTAATACAGGCCCAAACCACGTACCACATCCTCCTAGGGAGGCCTTGGATTCACAAACATCATGTTTTACCTTTAACCTTGCATCAATGTATCAAAGGCAGGTGGAAAGGAGGTGTAGTACGCATACTAGCCACAGCTGCCACCTTTAAGCAAGAGGAAGCCCACATGACGAATGCATCACTCTTTGATGAGCTTTCCCCTGAGGGTGAAGCTACCATAACCCTGATACACTCTATTAAATTACTAAAGCAAGATCAAACTGACAAAGGAAAGACCGAATTGGCCCCTTTGACCTCATCAAAATCAAGTCAGGGGGCAGAACCCCTCAATTTGACCTCCCCAAGTCAAGGTAGTCGGTATTGTGTTTGAGTTCGACTACCCAATGAAAGGAGTATATACCGTTTATGACGATGTGAGAGGGCGACCCCAACCCTCCCGGGGTCGCACCCCACAAAGGAGATTGGGCCAACCCTACCAATCGCGAGTGCGACTTCGCCTGGCGAAGTAATAGTAGACAACCTTATTCCAGCTCCGAAACCCCTTCAGGACTCGCCAAAGCCATAAGAAGAGAAACTTGAGAAAGTCGACCTCTCTAATGATAGTTCAGACCCGAGGCCTATGTTTATCAGTCAGAAGCTCTCCAAAGAACAAAAAGCTAGCCTCCTAGCACTATTGCAAGAGTAAAAGGATGTTTTTGCGTGGAACTATGCTGAAATGCCAGGGCTTGACCCTATTATTACAACCCACAAGCTTAACGTGTCACCTGCAACCAGACCTGTCAAGCAGCCACCAAGGATCTTTAAACCTGAGCTAGAGATACAAATTAAGGCTGAGATTGAAAAGTTGTTAGCTGCTAGGTTTATTAAGCCCATTCAACACCCCACTTGGCTTGTTAATATTGTCCCAATGAAGAAAAAGAATGGGCAAGTTCGTTGCTGTGTGGATTTTTTTGATCTCAACAAGGCATGTCCCAAAGATGAGTTCCCATTGCCTAACATTGATACTCTCATTGACGTGACTGCGGGACATGAGATGTTTTCCTTCATGGACGGTTTTAGCGGGTATAACCAAATTTGATGTCACCAGAGGATGCCATGTCAACAGCCTTCAAGACCCCAATGGGCAACTTTTATTATGAAGTTATGCCCTTTGGCCTCAAAAAATGCTGGAGCAACCTATCAAAGGGCTATGATAGCAATCTTCCATGACATGCTTCATGATATTATTGAGGATTACGTCGACGACATTGTTGTAAAGTCCAAAGTAGAGCACGAGCACATCACCCACCTCAGGAGAGTCTTTGAAAGATGTCGGAAGTACAAACTACGAATGAACCCCCTTAAGTGCGCTTTTGGGGTTTCAGCTGGCAAGTTCTTTGGTTTCCTAGTACACCGGCATGGCATTGATGTTGACCCTCTGAAGGTGAAAGCAATAAAGGAAATGGCCCCACCTACCTCACAAAAGCAACTTAAGAGATTTTTGGGCAAGGTCTCATATGTTCGTAGGTTCATCACAGCCATGGCAGAAATCTTGGTGCCTTACGCCCCACTCCTAAAGAAGAAAACTCCTTTCATTTGGACAAATGAACACCAACAAGCCTTCGAAAAAGTTAAAGAAGACCTCAACATTAACCATGGTTTCACCCCAGCCAGGGATCCCTTTGATTATGTACCTTACTTCCACCGACAAGTCTGTTGGAGCACTCCTAGCCCAAGAGATAGGGGGCAAGAACAGCCTGTATACTACATAAGTCATATTCTGAGAGGGGCTGAAACTCGCTACTACAAAGTTGAAAAGCAATGTCTTGCTCTTGTATTTGTATGTCAAAAGTTCAGACATTATATCTCGGCCCACTCGCTGCAACTCATGACAAGATGTGATCCTGTTCGTTTTTTGCTTACTCGACCCGCCCTGTTGGGAAGGATGGCTAAATGGATGCTGCTCCTAGCAGAGTTCAAAATCTCTTGTATCACCCCAAAGGCAATCAGGAGTCAAGCTTTGGCTGATCTACTAGCCTATTTCCCAAGTGGTGAGCATAAACCTTTGAAAGAAGAAATCCCAGGGGACATCGAGGAAGCAAACTCAGCATTCGAAGAAAGAGAATGGAAAATGAATTTTGATGGCTCGACAGTAGGGATGAGGGTGGTGTAGGTATTGTCTTCACTACCCCTCAAGGAAAAACTTTCTCTCATGCCTACAGGCTTGCATTCAAGGTCACTAATAATGAAGCAGAGTATGAGGCTCTAGTCTTGGGACTTCTTCTAGCGCTGGAAATGGGGGCAACCAGACTTTGTATTACTGGGGATTCAAACCTAGCAGTCAAGCAAACATCAGGCGAGTTCGCAGTAAAAGAAATCACCCTTGCACCATATAGGACACTTGTCCAAAGGCTCCTTAAAAGATTTGAAGATGTAAGGGTGGAGCACCATCCAAGGTCGGAGAATAGGCATGCTGGCGCCCTCGCAACCCTAGCCTACAAGGTCACTATATGGCGAGAGGATGTGCTCAATGTTAAAGTCCAACGTTGCCCTCTACCATGCCTTGTTCTCGACCTTGTCCCTGAATAAGACACAAGTGAAGATGATTGGAAGAAGCCCATACTCACTCAGCTTGACCTTGCTAAGCTCGACCTTGATAAGGCTCGGGCCTTGGAGAGCTACTATAACAAGAATGGTGAACTGTACCATAGGGGTCCCGACAGAGTGTTATCCAGATGTGTGAATAGGGCTCTTGCTACAAAAGTCCTCGAAGCAGCCCATGATCAATATTGTGGAAGAAATGAAGTCCCTTTATATAGGAGGATACAAAAGCAAGGATATTACTGGCGAGAGATGGCCAAAGAGGCCAATGATTTACAACAGCGATGCAAGCAATGTCTTGGTCGCCCTGACCCCTTAGAAGCACAAATGGTGGAATTAGGAGACTGGAGACAACCTTACCTTGACTATCTCAATGAAGGGACCCTCCCTTTAGAGATCAAGGATGCAATCCTAATAAAGAAGAAGGCTCCCAGATACTTTATACACAATGGCAAACTCTTTTGGAGGGGGTGGAATGGTGCACATCTCAAGTGCATTGCTAAAAAAGAAACCAACACAGTGCTGAAGGAAACACATGAAGGAAGTTGTGGCGAACATCAGGGAGGTACTAAGTTGTTCCAACACCTCCTACACTTGGGCTATTATTGGCCCACCATGGAGAAAGATGCCTAAGAATTCGCCCGAAAATGCGACCCTGTTAAGTTCATGCAAACCGCATAAAAGCTCCCGCAGTTGAGTTACACAGTCTTTCTACTCCTTGGCCATTCCATACATGGGCAATGGACCTCATAGGTCCCATAGCCCCTCGGGGCGAGGCAACATATGGATCCTAGCGGCTACGGAGTGTTATAAGAAATGGGTGGAGGCCATTCCTCTTAGGAAGGCCATCGGTGGAGCTGTAACCAACTTTATCAAGGAGCATATCATCTGCAGATTTGGGATCCCACAAAGGATTCTCTCAGACAATAGCAAATCATTTGTAAATAAGCAAGTGAGAGAACTTTTGACAAAATACAATGTGGATCACATGAGGTCAACTGCATACTATCCCAAGGGAAACGGCCAAGCTGAGGCTACTAACAAGACTCTACTAAAGATCCTAAGTAGGATGACACATGAGCAACCCAGGACCTGGCATGAACACTTACCTCTAGCTCTATGGGCCTATCAGACCTCCAAAAGAGGACCAACGGGAGCAACTCCATTTTATTTGGTGTACGGAGCAGAGGCCATGTTGCCAGTTGAAGTAGCAGTCCCCTCAGCCAGATTAGCCATAAGGAGTGAAGTCGATCCCAACACAAGGCTCTTCGACCTCGAGGCCCTAGAAGGGAAAAGGGAAAGGGCCAAGGCACACTTCTAAGTTTATCAAAAAAGGGTAGCACAGGCTTATGACAAGCTAGTGCATCCTCGTACATTCAAGGTGGGAGATCTAGTTCTAAAGGAGGCCGATTTTGTCAGAAGGGGATTACCAGCACCTCACAAGTTCGCACCTAAGTGGGAGAGGTCCTACGTGGTTAGGGAAGCCAATGACAGTGGTTATTACTGACTCTCAGAGTTGAATTCAGAAGTAACCATGAGTCTAATCAATGTGGTATAGATTAAGGCCTATCATGCTTAAGGGTAGTCTTTCTTTTGTAAGTGAAAATGGAAAAATGTAACTTTTTGTAAAAGGCATCGTGCAATGAATTAGCTATTTTATTAATCATTTGCCATTACAATCATCAAAAGACAAACACAAAAGCTATGCCCTCTATCTCGAGGGAACCCCGCGCAGGAGTTGATATAAAAAAGAGGCCTAACTCCTACAGTAAGTCAGCTGCCATGATGGAGTCCATTTCAGCAAGATACTTTGATGCCTCCTCACCCTTAGCCTTGAGTATGCTATTGTATTTTGAGACCTCCTGACGAAAATGGCTAACCCGCTCTTCGGCATCCCTCAAACCATGTTTCAAAGCATCCAATTTCGCAAAAGCACTTGCATATTCTACAAGTGGAGCTACCTTGCTTATGTATGGTTTGAACCAGGATATATCAAATCCGTTTCTTTCGAGATCTCCCATCCCCTTATCAATATACTTAACGTCAGACACTGTCAACGATGAAGGAGAGTTAGTGGTCACGAGACGGACCATCTGAGCCAAAACCTCAATGAGAACGCCTTGAATGGCACTATGCTCTACCGTACATCCTCTAGCTACTCCTTCATGCTTTGTGAATATGCGTTTGACGTCAGGTGCAAACTCAACGTGTACAGGGAAGCCATGGACATTTACGATGCCGCTCTATGGATCCTCCACCACGGATGCTGGTCTCTTCTCACGTGACTTCAGAGTACTGACCAAAGGCCTAACATTGTACCCTCTGATTGTTGCTTTTGGGAGGCCAGCTGCACAGGCAAAAGAGCATGAGTAAAGATGACATCACTAATAAAGAATAAACTAAATATTCTAAGTGTAATACCTGAAGGCAATATGGGAAAGTCAACCTCAAGATCAATTAGGTCCCTTTCTCTCAAAGTTGAACTTGACAAAGCACCAGTCTCTTCGACTCCATGAATATCTGTGCCTTTCCCCTTGTCAACTCTTACTGCACTCACACCCTCAGTGGAAGGCACAACATCACCCCAATCAAGGTTGACTCCATCTCTCAAGGGAGCAGGGGCAGGAGCTTCAACCTCAATGTTCTCCCTCCCTATCTCCACCGTAGGGATCACCTCCTAGGCAGCTTCCACCAGTAAGGGAAGTTGATGAAGACACTTCAGTATTCTGAAAGAAAAATAGAAGTGTGAGATTATTTAGAAACAAAAAAAAAATAGAGAAATAAATAAAAAAAAATGAAGGCTACCTCATTACAGGACTTTTTGAGTACACCTGCCCTCGCTCCAAAAGGGAGAGGATGCTTACGTGCTTGCGGGGCCAAAGAAGCAGGACCCTGAATGTCGTCCATCTCGAGAGGGCTACTCCTCATCTCTAGCTCTTTTGCTTTAGCCTGACCTCTAGTCTTGGGAGGAGGAGGGATATCTAAAGATGCAGAGTCAATGGTCTGTAGTACAACAGTCTTTGATTCCCCCTTGACAGGCTTGCGAGGAATCAATCGAAGGGCATAATCCCCTCATGGGATAGGCCGAGGGATGCGACGATTGGGAGGAGACTGAATAAATTTTCTTAATGAATGGAGCTGCTTGTTCCAGTATTTAACATACTCTGAAGTGTTGACACCCTCATGCCTGATAGAAGGGAATGTCACCTCAGTAAAGTCCTTGAAACCATCAGCCCCATAATCAGTAGTGAACAGAAGACACACTATGTCAAAAGTAGGGGCCACCACAGGTAAGCATGAGTTGGGTTGATCAAACCCAAACTATCGAGCGATTCTAGAAGGATTGTAACTAGCAAGACAACGACTGTCCTCGAGCAAAACCAGAAGATGGGTCGAGAATGCAGCCGCTAAAATCCTAAAGTGACGGGGCTCCCCTTCCCCTCACCCAAAATAGATTGTCACTTCATTGGAAAAACTCCGGGTAATGAAGACCTACAGCTCTGTCAGTGTAAGGACGAGCTCGGAATGCCAAGGCAACATCAATAAAATCCTTTAAACGGTTTTTTGTAGTGGTTTTCAACCACCGTAAGGCCCTTAAAATCTTGTTGGGATGCTCTTCCCCCACCATTTTACCGTCTACCTCGTAAGTTTCAATCCGCTAAGCTGTATACTTGTGAGGTCGAGGAGTATACCCTGGGAAATGCTCAAAAATAAACATATGTAGAAAAGCTGCCCCAACAAAAGTGTTCACTGTGTAACGGCCTACAAACCTCTCCATATCGCTCCTAATAGCATAAAGTCTGACATATTACCCTCCAAGGAATAAAGGGGCAAGGGAAAATCTGTGCGCTTTCGCCATAACGATCACAAAAGGGATGGCTCGAGTGCTAATGCCGCCTTCAGGACTTCCTTCTAATACATATCTGCATAGCCACATAGTAATAAATGCCTCAAGATAGCAATCACTCTGTCTTAGAGGCCCGTCTGTCCAAGTTAAAGACTGCTTAGGGTCATAATCCCAAAAGAAGTAGCGAACCTATGCCTGCCATGAATTCTTACAAGGATTAGTAGCGTTAGATTTGGCATACTTGGATTTAAAATTTAAAGAATTCTGTACTGCATTCATCAGGCGGTCCTTAATCCTATCCTCATCTGGGGAAAGTCAAAGTAGCTATATCCTGACGGCCATATATGTCCAAGCACATAAGCACACTCACGTCCTCAAGTGAATGGGTGAACTCGCCCCATGCTGTTATGAAAGTATGAGTCTCTACACACCACCTGGATATCAAAAGACTAAGATCGACTTTATCTCTCGCAATGACAAGTGACTTACTCATGCTAATGGTGTGAAGTATCCCAGCATCTGACAAACGTGACTTATAATGATCGACTTTGAGAATGTCATCCACCCACTCATCCCATAAGAGTGTAGGGTGAGAAAATGAAGCATAACTGAGAGGTGACTCTGGATAATCTCCCCCCTCTACAGAAAATCAAATGATGGAGCCACCCTCAAATGGAATCCCCTCTTTAGTTGGTAACTCCTCGAATGGATAAAAACAATCATGCAAAGCCGGAGCACCTATTTTGATCTTTATCCACTGTACTCTAGAAATTGTCATCCAGGAATGAGGTAGACGACCATTCATCAATTGGTGGCACCTGAGGAACAGTCTTGTTCTTGTCCCCGTAAGCAAGTTCACTAATGACTGGATTGGAGGATGAAGTAGGCACATTCGACATGGCAAAGGTTCGGGTCGCAACCTACAATGCAAAATTGACGACTTGAGCAATGGCAAAATCACAAGCACGGTAATAGCACTTAATTAAAAAATGGTGTTGAATAAAAAAAAAATCCTTACTTGGCCGAGAGGTACAAGGTCGAGACCCAAACTAGGGTCGAGATCGCACTCACACTAGGGCCGAGACCAAGTGAGGTCGAGGCTTATGAGATTGGGGGCAAGTGACACAAGTCGACGCCTATGCGTAAGGGACCAAAAACGAGAGAGGCAGTGTGGCTAAAATCGAGATCAAAGCACCCTTGAGGTCGAGTTTGGGTTGAGGTTGACTGTGGGATCTAAGGCAGCCAAGATCGAGACCAATCAAGTAAACCCCAAGCGCAAAATCGACAGTAGCATGAGCCCAAGGGCGAAGTCGCGGCGCGAGCCTAAGGTCGAGAAGATGAGGTCGCGGTGCAACGGTGAGAGCCAACTGTAACGCCCCAACCTAACAATCGTACTGACCCTTCCGGATAGGTCAACACGTGTCAAGATAGAGGTACAACCTGACCTGCTCATTCATATATCCTTATGAGAGATAAGAAATATAGGCATAATTAACTGTATGAAATGTTATGCTCATACAAATGTCCCCAAACGTCTGATACAATAGTAATAAATCAAATAATAATAATAATGCCAACATCCCTGGCAAGTAGGCAAGGCCACAAACAGTAGCAAGTCCCAAAATCAAGAAAATAAAATGTAAATATTACACAACTCAATAATATGCAGGTCCAAAGCAGAAACGACCATGCAATCATCTAATAATCCTCGAATAGAGGCTTGTCTCAAAACATGTATGCAAACCCCGAGCCAACCTGTAATCTGCTGTATAAAAGCAGGGGTGAGCTTCCACTTGCTCAGTAGGAATAAGATAACCTCTACAGATAACAATAATACAGTGATACATGGAATATTTTAAATAAACGTAGTTTCTATAACGTTTATAAAACAGTAGATAACGTAGTTATAAACTTGTGTGGTCTTTCAGTGATAAGCTTAAGTCAAGAAGTTCTATATTCAGTCCAAAGTTCAATAACGTAAATGATGTGGGTTTTGAACAGTTATAAATGCAATATAATGCCCATCAATTTCGAAGACCAGGCTCACGGAACGTATATCAGGACGTTGTTCTAGGCTAACCAGCCTCCGGCACAACGACAGCCGAAACCGACCACTACGGGGTCTGCCCTCTCGAGGATAACCGATCAGTTGCCTAAAACACATGGCCAACTGTCGAGCCACTACGGGGCTATATACTTCGGGTCCGCACTAAGGCTCCACCCAGGACCATGGGCCCTTAAATAGTCTCCCTGTATACCAACCGAGCCTAAACCATGCATAACAGCACGATAATATAAATCATTTTCAAATGGGCGAGAGAAGCAATAAGAATGTACTTTTTAAACCAATTTCCAAAGCCAGCAGGTAAAGTTACAAATATGTGGCATATATTAAAGTATCGAGTGTTATTTCAAAATAATCATAACCATTATCCAAAAACAGGAGTGAAATAGATAAACCATATGCCATCATCTTATATACAAAATAATCCTCAAGACACGTCATATTCAAATACATATATATATATTCACTTTTGTACCCTGGCTGATTCCCATTTCGAAATATTCAATCCAACCCAAAAGTCAAGGAAACAGTTGTAAGAAAATCTCAACATTTTTCTTTTATATAGATATATCTAGAAAATCAGGCATATGAGCTTTAGACCAAATATTTATATTGTGTAGGTATAAACAGTTATCACTATATGCCCTTATCAAGTGTTTCCATAAAACCTGCATTTGGAAAGCCTGTTCCCCAGTTTCATATACACATACACGTAATACCCAGGTCTAAGTAGTTTGCCAGGAAATATAGACAAGTTCTCAAAACGTTTCATTTCTATGCCTTAGTTTTCCTTTCATAAACATGCCACACAATTTAATAGTCTTTAAACTAGTATATTCCATGTATCTATTTAACAAGCTGATAATCCGTAAGGTTCTCAAACATTTGTAAGTTATACCATTCTCAAATGTGTTTAACATCTATGTTCATGTAGTTCTCAAAAACAGTTGTAAAACAGACATATTATCATTACAGTAAGAGGTTACTTATCCCTACCTCAATGCAATTGTGTTTTTCCAACCCTTGTGGCTCCACGAGCCTCCTAATGCAATGCCTGATGTACCCGATGCAAGTGGTCCTCCAAAGAACCCAATCACAACTGAGAAACAAAGAATAATGCAACCAAGGAAGATCAAAAGAAAGCACAAGCATCCACGGTTCAAAAGTAAAGCAATACGTATCATCAAAATTGCTCACTTGCGACTCTAAGGTTCAAAACCCCAAAAGGGCCAAAACAAAGACTTTAAAACCTCCAAGACATAACCCTAAGTGTGTTTAGAAATCACACGTTGAATCCTATGGCCAAAAGTAAAGTGAAATAGGAGTTATAGGCCAAAGAAAACAATGTACACACAAAAGGGCAGCACTGGTATTATTGAAATACCTCTCTCGAGAAATAACTTGACCTTCAAACCCCTAAATTCAAATACTAGACTTCGCAAGCTTTTCATGCATATAAAATATGCCCAAAACGGAGTTCAAATGAAGAAGTTATGAATAAAACAAGTTTTAAAGAAGGATCAAAGGAAAAAGGGCATTACCTGATAATGGCAAAGTGCATTATCGGTAATGCAAGCTCTTTGGTTTGAACCAGCCAAGAGCATTACTGATAATGCTCATTGCCATTATCAGTAATGCATTCCTCCTGATGAACAAACCCTGGCTGCATTAGATGCAAAACACCATTAAAGTTTACCCAAGCTTTTCTAAACTCTCATTTAGCAACTCAAAACCTTATGATAGCATTTCAAAACCTTTTGATAGCATTTCAAAACCTTAATAAACTCACATGCAGCATGGTTTAACCTTAATTTGCCAACAAAACTCAAAATCAAAACTTAAATCAAACTAACCATGGCTGCCATGAGCCATTACCCTCACTATTTCTTCTCAAAAAATTTGAAATGGACCAAGCCCACTGTTGATCCACCACATACAGACATAAAACAACTTTGATCTATTTTTCAAACTCAAGATGAAGTATAAAACACAGGGTTTTTGACATGCACAGCCCCAAAACCCATAATAATGTACATATGTTTCAAAACCCAAAGATCAAAATCCATGGAACCCAAAATTGTGTATAAACTTGCTTGTAAAGCCAATTTAAAATCCATAAGTAAGCCTTAATATATCACTAATTTACCAAACTTTCATTACAAGCACGAATACAGCTATATGCAGCAAACCAAACATAGAAGGAATGGGTTTTTGCAAAGATTAACCAAGTTTTAAAATTTAGATAACCATGAAACAAAAGATTAAAGTTTTAAACCCAAATACAAGCTCAAATTCGGGCAGCAAAGGCTGCAGTCCACCTTCAAACCTCACCCAAACTTTTATTAACCCTCAATACACTTTCCAGAAATACACATACATTCTCAAGCAAGTTATAAACATAAACTTTCTTTTTGAAAACAGATTTGAGAAGAAGCTACCTAGATTTATCAAAACCAAAGTTTTAAAAAAAACCCATGATCTTGTCTTAAGCTTAAAAATCAGACGAAAATGTATTCAGCCATGGATCCGAAATATACAAGGTCTGAAAACCCATGCACAAGCTCGACAACTTGCGTACAACTTTTCAAGTCTCAAGAATTTAAATTAAAACTCACTTTAACTAAGAATCCATTCTTGAAAGGGTTCTTAAAATATGAAAAAATACCTTCTTAAGATCAGAATTTTAGAAAAACCCACATTCAAACCCATTTAATATACCCATGCATTTTCGGAAATTTATTTGAAACCTTCCAAACTTTTCTTGCATGTTAAAAGATCATTTTAAACTCACCATTACAGTCCCTTAACAATTTTCTTTTTCATACAATCAAACAAGATCCAAAAACCCAAAAAAAAAAAGAACCCCAATACGCATGCTTGAAAAAACCCATAACAGTTTATACACAAGCTTTATAAATTTCTGATTCTAAATAAACCATCACTCAGAAACGTGGATTCAAGTAGAGATCATTTTGAAAGTCAAAATAAAGAATTTAAGGTGAAGATTTGATCTCAAGGGCTTTCCAAATCAGAAAACGTAAAAGAAGAGAAGAAGGAAATCAAAACGCACAACAGAGCTTACCTCTTGATCGGCATAAATGGAGGTCCGGTGGTGGTCATGGTGGTCCGGCAGCTGCGCTCCCACACAGCAGCTCTCGAGTTCTCTCCCTCTCTCGGGTCCCTCTCTCTCTCTTTCTCTCAACTCTCTCAAAACATAGTTGAAAAGAAGAAAAACAGGGGCTGCTGCCCACGGTTTTGACATGGGACTTATTAGCATAAAAAAAATAATTATTATAATATAAATATTTAATATATATACATATATATATATATCTTTTTTTTTTTTTTCAAATCACAAATTCTATTAAATTTCAAGATCACCCCAACTTATATAAAACTTTAAAGTATGAAACCTCTAACTTTACAAAAATACCCCAAAATTTTTAGATAATCACAAAAATAAGCTTATAAAATTTTTTGAGTTATCACACCAACAGCTTATGCTTCAAGCTCAAGGTCGAGATAAAGGCGAGGCCGAGGTATTGATTGGTTGATTTTCTAAAATTCAAACTGAATCAAAGACAAAAATCTCTAAGCCAAGGTCAAAATTTATGAGAAAGGTCGAGATCGCGATCGTGCAAGTGCTAGAGGGATAGCAGCGCAAGGTCGCAAGGCCACGAGAGCTAAGGTCGGCCTCTAGGTCGAAATGCGCGAGGTGGGGATTTGGCCAAGATTGCAGCGGCAGAAAACTGGGGTCTCCCAGCAGGTTCGCAAGGCCAAGATCGACGATGGAGGCAAGGGTGAAGCTTATAAGCCAAGCTAGGTCGCAGATAAAAGCTTGGATCAAGACTAAGGCCGAGATTTGAGTCTAAGGCTTGATCACGCAAGGCTAGGTCGAGATTGGGCAGACTCGAAATAACCAAGAGATCGATGCCGCGAGGGCGAGATTTATGGCAAGGCCTGAAGTCAACTCAATGATGCAAGGTCGACGGTCACAAATCTATGGCAAAGCGAGATCGAGACTGTTACGCTAAGGTCGAATCTGATTTTTGGGTTGAAAGGGTCGAGGTCGATTACGCTGGTTCAAAAACCTTAGGCAAGACCGAAGGAGAGATCGCGGATCTCAAGATCAACATCAAAGGGTCGCGGGTAAGGCCAAATCGTGAGGTCAAGATCGAAACCCAAAAAGTAAGGTCGACTCTACAAGGCTTAGTGGGTACCAAGGTCGAATATTCGGGAGGACAGAGTCGAGAATGATGGCGCGAGGGTGCAGGGACTAGGTCGACTTCACGTGGCTTGAGGCAGAAGCGGGTAAACTCAAAATAAGATGGGGTCGATGGCACTAAACTACAAGGACCAGAGTCAACGCGAATTCAAGAAGGGCCGAGGTAGAGTTCGTGGCTAGGGTTAGGTCGCAACTTGTCGAGGTCAACTTGGCTGGGTCGCGTCAGATGGGCCGAATTGGTCAAGGTCGGTGATGACCAAAGGTCGACTTGGCGTGCTTTATGATGGTGGGAACCTAGGTTGTCTAAACAAATCTCGAAATCGCAAGAACCAAAGTCGGTGCTAGGCAGGGTGGGCAAAATCGAGATTAAGAATGGTCTAGGTCAATACTGGCTAGGCAATGTCGACTTTAAGGTTGATTCAAGGTCGATTCGAGCAAAATAATAATAATAATAATAATAATAAAATAAAATTTTGAAGGGTCAAAATTACAGAATCGCGACCTTACCTCGATAGTACAAAGACTGAGATTAACGTGAGAGGATTGAAGTTGGCAGCGCGAGAGCCGGTGTCGAGACCTCAAGCTCGAGATTGCATGGAGGGCAGGGGCAACTCCAAAGTCGACTTAGCTGAGGTTGCACGTGATGGTGAACCCCCTGGGTCAGCGACGATGGTGCTAGAAGACTAAAAAATTTCTCTAAGTCTTGAAGGAAGTTTTGATGGAAAATGACATGGTGTTGTGAACCAGCCACTGCGGATCGAGAGGCATTTTCACTTAATCATCGGGGATTGTGGATGATTTTATCCGTCTCGATTTATCCTTCTCTATTATCCACATTTATCCTTTTCTATTATCCGCATTTATCCTTCTCTAAATACCTTAGGAGACATAGAGTCATCCTAAGATTGGACTTGCGCCCTATTGACTGCCTACGTACCTTACCAGTTTCCAGATTAGAATCAAAGTCCACGTAGTTCGATACTTAGGACTCTCCTATTGTAATGAACTACATAGCTGAAAGGATTCTATTTTATCTAGGACTCTAGCTTCGAGAGTTTGAATTTGATCAAAACACTTTTTCATAAGGGATGAAATTTCATTCCAATTTGAATACTTTCAAATGGCTTTTTTAGAATCCTTCTCGAAGTAGTTTCCTAAATAAAACAAGACTTTATTCCTATTGTAATTCTTACAACAAAGAACAGTCCTAAGTGGGGTCAAATGACCCCCTAATCCTAGGGTCTCTAACTAATCCTAGGTTAGTCTAAACACTTGAACTAATAACATAATGCATGCTGGAATTTCTGGAAAATACACTAAAAATGCAATAAACAATGCAAACAATGCATGAAAAATGTCCTAAATGCAAACTAATCTTTCTATATGAACCTAGGCATGTTTCTAGGTTGATTTAATCCTAAAAAATGTTTTTTAACCCATTTTAAGGTTACTTTTAAGCCTTCGACAGAATTAAAAGTAATAAAAAAATGGAATCAAAACCCATAAAAAACAATGTAATAAAAAAAGGATATGACCTATAATGCATCCTAATATGATATACCAAAAAATTAATCATGTATCAAGCTTAAAACATCCAATTTTAACATAAGGGAAGGGACTCACCTTAGATTGCTCCCTCGACCACAATCCATATGATATTCCAAGCAAAACAAGACTTAAAATAGTGATATAAACAAACCTAAACACAAACTATCCTAAAAATACAAAAATAATGGATACTTACCCTATATATGCAAAAGACTCGATTTTTCCTACCATCATGTATTACTAACCTAAAACAGAAAATAATATGCATAAAACCAACTCCTAGCATGCATTCTAAACATAATAAAAAAAAAAAAAAAAAAAATCCTAAACATGTCCCTATTAACCTATACTAATTAGCATGCTCAAAACAAATGAACTAGACTCAAGCTTTATCATGTAAAACTCATAAATGCAGAAAATTGTATACTAACAAATCATGATCTTCATGCAATAAACAATTAACCCTTTTACTCTTTAACCTATGAATACTCAATCCTAAGTATCTATTCCTAGCATAATATGAACATGGAAGAAGAATGAAAGAGAAGAAGAAGAAGAAGAAGATGAAGTATGCATATTCTTATGTAATAAAAAAAACACAATGATTGATTGAACTTACTTTTTTTGCCTTCTTTTTCCTTGCTCCTAGCTTCTTCTTCAACCTCCAAGGACTTCAAAAGATGTGGCTGAGGTTGATAGGGGGCTGGTGTAGTGCCTCAAGTCTCTACTCTTCAAGTTGGCTCTCTAATGCAAAGTGTGCTATTCTAAAACTGATTTCAGGGCCTTATATTTATAGAGAGGCTTCAAATTGATCAATGGCTCACATTGAAACTCTTAGGAATGATCCAAGGGTCTCAATTGAGTCTTCTAAGGTCTCCAAATTCGTGCCAAAGTCCCCAAGGCCGAGCTAGACACTCACATAGGGTTTGGAAGAGTCCTAGGCAGGTAAAACACTCAAAAAGTTGAAAATTAGCAACATTGGGCAAGAGGCTCGGGTGACCATCCACCCTAGGACTGTTGGCCGTCCCTCATGGAATGTTGGCCTTCCCTCATGGACGGTTGGCCATCTCTAGGGGGATGGTCATCAAGCCCCCAAGCCTAATTTTCCCTATGTGGGCCTATCTCAGCCAGTTTCGATCCGATTTCGGCTTTTTTCGGCTTTTCGGGCCCATTCTAAGTCCAAATTCGACGATTCAAGCGCCAAAACGATCGTGATTCGATTCTCCATGTTTTAAGAAGTGTTTGAAGTACAAATGCATTGGCCAAAGTCAAATGTTTAGGAAAAAGTCAACCGATTAGCTGTTTAGGGCTTACCAGGCCCAAATTAGGGTTTTAAAATCTGCTAACCGATTGTTCTAAAAATCATTTCTTCTTCTAGAAACAAGTTTTAAAACATTTTAAGAAAGTGTTTTGAAGCCTTTAAAGGCTTTGATTTAATAAAAAGATCGAATCCTGGTCATTCCGAGTCGAAAACCCTAATATGAGCTTAAAAGGGCCCTTTGGGCCTTAAGAGACAAATATGAGCCCAGAGGCTCTATGAACCTTGCCACTGATCAATTTAGCTACCAAACAGACCCTAAATATCCATGCCAAAGCCTCGAGACTATCCGGGACAAGATCGACAGTCATTCAGAGCTTTTGTGATCCAAAGGACAATACTGCCCTTTGTGGACACCCCATTTTTACCAATTATTTCTACCATATGTTCATACAAATGATCAACTCGAAGAGTGGATTATTTGGTGAGGAATTGGCCTTGTAAAGACCAAATTACCTAAATTGTCATTTTCTGAGGAAAAGGACAAATCATTATTTCATGTGTACATTTGGATTGGAATCAACCCATTTGTATTGCATTTGACTTTTGAGGTGTTTTAGAACATCCCTGTAAATTTTCATGGCATTCTGATGAGAGCTCGATAGGTAATTAGGGTTTTTGCAACTTGAAGGGTATTTTCGGCCTTTTTCTCGTATAATTTCCGAATGACCTCCGAATTCGAAACGGATTGTCTCATGAGGTTTATATGGATGTGGGGAGTGTATTTGAAGTGTCAATTGAGCCTTTGAATGGTTGGGATAGATTCGCCCAAAATCGATCCCACGGATAAGAATGAGCTGAATTAGGGTTTTGTTCAAATCGACCGTGAATTGGTTATTTTCACTAAAATGAAAGATTTTCAAAACATGTTTTCAAGTACCAATTTCATATTAAAACCATGTTTTTAGAAGTGGTTCAAGCCTAATTGATCAATTTTACAAAACAAAGAAAGGTCACATGACCAATTTTGACACAACCGGGTCAATTGGCTAGCTTTTTGCTAAAACCCTTGACCATGGTCAAGTATTTTTAACCCAAAAACATTCTAAAAATGTGAAGGATCAAAACACAGTCGTTTTGAGCCCTGAACCATCGAATTTGAATCAGATTTGACCAAAATATGGCCAAAATATGAAATCCCTTGAAATTTGAAAAAAATATGGGAAGTCAGCATGGTGACCGTCCTAGCTAGGACGGCCAACCGTCCAGCCCAGGACGGCCATTAGGATGGTCGAGCCAATTTTACAATTTTGGAATGTTTGTGACTTTCCCACTTGTTTTGGCCAATTTGACTTGTTTTTTTGGGATGAATTCGAAGGGTTTCAGCTTGCAAACCCTAGGGAAGAGTTGTTCTAAGCCCTAGGATTGTTTTTAGATGAATAAATCCTAACCATTCAAGGTTCTTAAACCCTAACTCTATAAATGCACTACTATAGAGTTGAGAAAGTTAAGAGGAGGATTCTAGGGTTGAGAAGGGAGGCTACAGATTTGATTTTCTTACACCATTGGAGGAGAGAACCTAAGTGGAGAAGAAGGAGAGGAGAAGAAGGAATCAAGGCGAGAAAGCTTGAAGGAAGAAACCTAAGAAGGAGGGAGAAGGGTAAATCCTCAATCTTAGTTTTGTTTTCCTTGATTCTTGCATAAATCTATGATACTATGATGTAAGTTCTCTTCATTCTCATATGAGATGGATCACCTTTTTCTTTTTGTTATGAGAATGTTTACCATGATAGGGTGGTTTCTTATTTGTTTATGCATGATAGTATATTGATAGTTTTAGTTTTGTTGTTCATGGTGTTTATTTAATATGTTTGCATGCTAGAATAGGATATGTAGTTCATTTTTTTTAGCATAGGGCAGTAGCATATTCATATGTTTAGCAATATATAGGTTTTGATTTAATGATTATTCATTGTGATTTTATGAGAGATAATTTGATAGGGTAATTTTCATTATGATTTTTATGAGAGTATATGTGGTTATGGTGTCTTTTATTGTGATTAAATTCATGTTAGAGTTAGCTTCATTATTATGTTATGTGATTAAATGTGATTAGGGTTAGCTTAGTTAGGATTTTATATGAGTATGCATGTTAGGATTAGTTTTTGTCATGATTTTATGTGTAGATGCATGATTAAAATTAGTTTTATTGTTATTTATGTGTAGATGCATGATTAGAATTAGTTTTATTATGATTTTATGTTAGAATGCATGTTTAGGGTTGTTTAGCTTAGTTATTATTTTATGTAAATATGCATGTTAGGGTTATATAGCTTAGTTGTGATTTATGTTAGTATGCATGTTTAGGATTAGTTAGCTTTGTCGTAATTTTATGTAAGTATGCATGAGTAGGGTTAGATTTGTTGTTATTTTATGTACAAGCATGTTAGAATAAATATTGATGTATTCATATTGTTATTTGAATCTCTTAATATTTGATTGATGGCATTAATGATGATATGAATGTGTTAGTATGTTATTTTGACATGTGATGAGTCTTGAGTCTTTTTTTATGCTTTTCATTATTATTTAAACACTTGGCATGAATTTGATTGCTTGAATATATAAATTGTGTACGAGGGAGCGTGCGAAGGTAAGACCCTCCCCTTGTGTTTAAATTAATTGTTTAAGCATATTTTTGTATAGTTTTTGATATGTTTTTGCATGATAATTTAGTCAAGCATGATAGATTGTATGCTACGGTGTTTATTTGATATTTTTATGGATTAAAGATGATTTTTAAGCTACTTTAAATATGTATTTAAATCTGTCCAGATTTGAATACATGTTTTAAAGTGGTTTAACTAACATTTTTAAGCCATATTATGCATGATTCTTATAGCATGTTCATAGTATATTCATGTAGAAAGCATGCTAGGTCATTTTCAACATTTTTATTCTTTATTTTCATGGTTTTTAGAGTGGTTTAAGGTTAATACTCAAATCTGTCCGGGTTTGTTTATGTCCTTAAATCGCTTTTAAAAATTATTTTAGGGCTAAATCTAACTTAGAAATATGCTTAGGATCACATAGTTTGATTAGTATGCATTTAGGAACATTTTCATGCATGGTTAGAATTGATTTTGTGAATGTTTGATCAATTTATTTAAATTCCAGCATGCATTTGCATTAGTATGTTAGGTTTTTAGATTAACTTTAGGGCTAGTTAGAGACCCTAGGCTTAGGAAGGTCACTTGACCTTCCCTAGGAATTTCCTTTGTTGTAAAAGTCATACTCATATTTGAGTATTTTAATCAATTTAAGAGTCAATCTTCGAGAGATTTCCTAAAAAGATTTTTGATGCAATGTTTATGAAATAAATATGATTTTATGAAAGATTAGATTATTAAATTATTTTCAAAAGAATTTGAAATGTTTTAAGATTTTTATCTTGGAATGAGATTCCTCCCGATATGATTTGTTTTCTTGAAATATCTTTGAAAAAGATTTTCAATTGGAATTGAATTCTAAAGATGAGAATTATTTAGAATATTTGGATTTTATGAAAGTCTTTTAATTTGAAATGATTTCAAATAAATGATTTTAAATGGATAAAAACTCTCGAAGCTAGAGTCTTGAATTTGGTTGAATACCTTTGATGATGTGATCGATTACAATAGGAGAGTCCTAGGGTAGTCGAACTACGTGGACTTTGATACTTGCTAGGTGATACTAGTAAGTTACGTAGGCGCTAATAGGGCTCAAGTCCGCCCTAGGATGCCCGTAGGGTATTCTAGGTTCTTAGGGTTTGTTTGTATTTTTTTTTATTATTAATATAACTAATATAGATTACTGCATTTTATATCACTACTTTATTGGTTGATTTAGATTATTTAGGATTGTTTGTAATAAGAAATTTAAATAGCTCAAATAAATTAGAAGTCCTTTAATTAGGGCGAGGTGGGTGCCTACAAGTGAAAGTTTGGAACCTTCCCACGTCGTAACCTAGCCCTCGGATCCAACTCTGGTTTGTAGACTGTCTTTTCATTGAAAATGGAGTTTGTTTTGTTTTGATTTTAAAAACAAAATATTTTTCATGGTTTCCTTATTCCTTAAAAATAAGGTGGCGACTGTTTGCACCATAATTTAGCTTACTTTTATCGCATTTTCCCTTCGTTTTTGCTTACACTTGAGCCATATTACCTGTAAAGTGGTGCGTTTGACTCTTTCTTTAGTTTTGAGCCTTTACAGGTTTTATGAAGCTATTTCCATCTTTTTGAGGTGTTTGATGGAGTTTGAGGGTGACCACTCGGCAAATGAGGCTTGTGAGCGTGTTTGCATACTCATTTGGCATGCATGTTTGAAGCAATCCGCCCCAAAGCTTTCCTCAAGTGATTCTCAGTCCCAACTCAGTGCAAGGAAGCTCCAAGCACTCCTCGCATGGTTCTCAGCATTCACATGACCTTTCGGTTGAAGCTAGGAGGCTTCTAGGCTCATTTGGAGTCATTTCTGGGTGCAGCAGAGGGGGGGTACCGGTACCCATATAGGGGGTACCGGTACCCATTGTGCAGAAAGAAAAGGTACCGGTACCCATTAAGGGGGTACAGGTACCCTCTGTCGGGAAACAGCCCGGGTTGATTGTAATTTGTCTCTTTTGCTAGGGTATGTTCGTCTTTTGATCCCCATGTCTGATGCCCTTTTGGGGGGGGTATATAATGCACATTTTCAGCTGTTGGAAGGGTTCTCACTTGGTTTTCTAGGGTTAGCTTAGTGTAACTTAGGGTTTTCTCTTAGTTTTCTAGGTTTTCTTGCATTTTCCACTTAGTATAGCTTAGTTCTTTGCTTGTTCTTGTAGGTAATCACTTGTA
Source organism: Hamamelis virginiana (assembly GCA_017140935.1). Lineage (NCBI taxonomy): Eukaryota > Viridiplantae > Streptophyta > Magnoliopsida > Saxifragales > Hamamelidaceae > Hamamelis > Hamamelis virginiana. The sequence goes on along the minus strand of JAESVK010000918.1, from coordinate 92,702 downwards.
ACCCTTAGTCTTAGCCTTTTAATCTGTAGTTTTACTTTCAAACTTGGTTTACTGGGTTCTACATCAATCTATAGCATTTATTTCCATCTCTTTTGCATTTATGGTTATTGTTCTTGCATTTATTGTTGATTACTTAGCTTCAATGGAGTTCTAAACCTCCAAGATAGGATTCGAACGGTGGAAACTCACCACCAACAAAGGTAACAACACTCTCTCATCTCTTTGTGCTTAAATGGAAGTTGTATGATGATAAATACTCACTACTCTCTCTTAAATGCTTAGTTTGGCATCATCTTGACAATGTGTGAACAAGTGATTCTTGGTACACATTGTGCTTGAACTTATATGCACTCTAAGTGTTTGTTAAAAAGCCCAAGTGAGCATTTACTATCATTCTTCTATCCTTCTTTGTTATAAAAGCTTTTAAAGTTAAATCATCCATCAAAGACCATTCTTCAATGGATCCAAGATGAGTCTATCAATGAGAGATGCTTGTTACCTAGTTGTGGATGAGTGGAAACCTTAGAATCCTATCACTTGCTTTATTTGTGTTATTTATCAATATCAATCGGTTACTAAACCAAATCAATCACAAAACCCCCATGATTTTACATTTTCTTGCACATTCTTTGGATTTCAAGACCTAAGGATCCTTCCTAGTCCCCACTCCCTGTGGAAATGACCTGTGGATTCCCATAGTTTTATTATGCTTGGCGATATTGAGTTCCTACGCTTGGGACGTAATTGAGCACACCGCAAATTGACAAGCAACGACTCCTTTGTTTTGTTCGTTTTCTAAACCCCCCTAATCACATCGCCCGGTGATGATGTGGATCCTCCTCATAAAGCCCCGTCAGGTGGCTGGTCCACACCCTTCAAATCACAAAAGGCCTTATTTTCTATCAAGCCTGACTCAGAATACCATGAAATTTAACAGGGACATTCCTAGACTCTCTAAAAACTAAATGCAAAAAGAACCGAGTCAATATGACCTAAAAGCCTACATGCAATAATGACATCTAATTAACTGCTCACAATGGTAAAACTGGCAACTTAGAGTTTTAACACCCTATTTCATCTCAAATCATAGGCAACCATTAATAACCATACTCATAGTCAAAAATAGATGTCTACAGAAGCCTCTCGTTGATGTTCATGGCTTCGCCAGGAATATTAATGAAAAAACATGACATCCCATCTCTGCCACGACAGAAGAGGGATAATTGAACCAACTACTCAAAACACTGATCAAATCATCATTCTTGGAAGTCCTACACACACTTCCGATGATCTTAGGGGACCGCAGTCCTTTTTGGAAGTCACACACACACTTCCGGTCATCTTATCTTAAGAGGAAATCTCAACACACATTTCCAATTATCATCTTATCTTAAGAGGAAATCTTAACACACATTTCCAATTATCATCTTAGGGGACCTCGGTCCTTTTGGAAGTCAAACACACACTTCCGGTCATCTTATCTTAAGAGAAAATCTCAACACATATTTCCAATTATTATCTTATCTTAAGAGGAAATCTTAACACACATTTCCAATTGTAATCTTATCTTAAGAGGTAATCTCAACACATATTTCTAATTATCATCTTATCTTAAGAGGAAATCTCAACACATATTTCTAATTGTAATATCTTTAGAGTCCACGACTCTTTTTGGAAGTCACACACATACTTCCAATCTAATTTGCCAATATTTCTTTTGACAACTTCGAGTTATCATCAACACATGCACTCCTCAACATCAACAATATCACTTAACATCATTCTCATACACATTTCATGCGTATTTCTCATCATCTCATGCAATCCACACAACCTTTATTGATTTGGGCCTCCAAAGTGGGCCTTTCTCATTCACAAACCCTCAATGGGCTATCTTATCTCCACAATCCCTTCATGGGTTTTATAATCTCATCATTTCACTTGGGTTTATAACCATTCCATGGTTACAAACCTTGCTCACATATTTCTTTCATCATTCATTTTCATACTTCATGGTTTTCAACCAAAAACTTATCATTTTATGTGAACTTTCTCATTCACAGTCGCTCGATTCTCATCTGTACATGTGCAAACCCTTCCTCATTTCTCATCCATGCATTTCAATTCTTCTATCCTCACACATATTCATGCATAATCTCAAGATCTCATCTTATTTGAGTCTTTAAATGGGCCCTTCTCATATCATTTCTATAACTCATCATCACCAATCATCAACAATGTGAATTTTATTCAATTTCAAATTGATTTTCATCCATTCCAACCTTGCAAATCACTCTCTAAGATTGTTTTTCATCAATCCTTGAATCAAAACTATGACTTTTTTCTTTGATCCTTGCATTTGGGAATCACACCCATTTTCTGAATCTTTACAACTTTTGTGTCATCCTTCACCAATCCTAACCCTACTCTGGGTTTGCAGTCTTCGAGTCAACCCCAACAGGAGCATCAAGGGTCAAGAAGGGATCATGAAGCATCGGGTTCGCGAGGAACGAGGAAATCATCCCGGTAGAGATGATTTTGAGCTCTTGGGCCCAAAGGAAGCCCATTTAGGATCTTATATGTAACTTTTCTCTAATGTATACACTAAGAACCTCTAACAACATGTGATTATGCCCTAATGAGAATATAAATATGTTTCGATTGCCTTTTTGATTCAATTTTAACCCGAAAATAGGTCAAAACTGACGAAAATGGGGCGAAAGGTCAAATTGGGCGCCAAAAATGCTTAAAACGGTCAAAATTAGGCAAAATTGGGAAGTAGGCTAGGGTGACCATCCACCCATGGACGGTTGGCCATCCCTAGGGGACGGTTTGTCTTCCTTGGGGGATGGTCGACAAGCCTAGTTACTAATTTCGCCTATTTTGACTGAAATTCAACTTTTCGGGTGTCCTACTTCGTTTTTGACTCGATTTTCTTACCAAAAGGCTATAAAAACACATCCTAGGCTTCTCATTCATCACACTAAACACAATGGAAGCTCTCAAGTTGATCCTAAACCTATTCATAGCAAGGATGTGAGCAGAAGACAAAAAGGTGTTCGCGCGATTTGGCTTGACTTCGTGGTTCTCTCTCTTATGTGAAACTTGAAGACAAGCTTCTCAACTCTGAGATTCGCTTCTGGGACCCTGAGCTTCATGTATTCCGCTTCAACTGTGAAGAAGTATGCCCTTTATTTGAAGAATTTTGTGCTTTGATGAGCGTTTCTTCTAATAGACCATTCGTCTTTCCCACTATTCGTCGAGGTTACTTTCAAACATTCTCTTCTCTCTTTGAACTTTCACCTAGGGAGGCTTCTACATTCATTTATGAAAACTCCATTGATCTTCTCAAACTTGCTTCATCTTTCTTGAGGGAATGGAGTAAGTCGCTGGCTCTTCATAGGCTTACTCAATACACGCTTGCCTTGTGCATATTGGGTTATTTCTTTGTTTCAAATGGGACCCATTTCATTCATATTGAAACATGTGAGCTCATTCTACCATTGTCAAAATCACATAGTCTTATCCTTTTGGTGCTAGCTGAAACTCTGAACGGGCTTGACCACTTTCACTTACGCTTTTCTCTACACATTGAAGGTAGCCCCATTCTTCAATAGATGTGGTTAGTTGAAAAGCTCAAGTTGATTACTCCTCTTGATGGGCCTAAACACTTACCTCATAACTACTGTTTGCGAAAGCTTATGTCTCTTGAGCGTCGCTCGATTCAGGACATGATCATTTTCTTCACTTCTCTATCCTGGAGAGATATTCAGTGGCATGTGGCTATTTGGGATTACAGCGAAGAGTATGTGCTACACACTTCTGGATGCCGTCAGGTGAAACTCATGGGCTTAAGGCATACATAGTTCTATTGGGATTCCCGCATGCTTCGCCAAATGAGCCGTGTTCAAACAAACCTCCCCATTAAAGGGCATGTTCATGGGATAGAGACAGCTACTCCTTCTTTGGTATGTTGGGCTATGAAGAAATGGGCTTCAGGCTTGTTTATGACTTAGATAGGGGATTGCAATGGGTCTTTCAGACTTGATGAGGGGTATCGGGCTTGGCTTAAACAAGACTTGGGTTCAAAAGTGCAGGCTATGAAGGACAAGGCTCGAAGTCTCGTTTATGATTCTCAAGTTGCAACTCAGTTAGCAGTTTCATTACTTCCATCAGATGTGTCGCAAGTTAGGACGGCTAAGAAAAAGAAGAGGTATGAAGATGAGGCCCAAGCCCGCAGAGCGAGAAGGACTTAGAGTAGACTAGGAATTTTCTTTTTCTTTCTTTTAAGAGAATGGATGTAAAAACTATAAGAAATAAGAATTATGGGCATATATGCCATGTAATAAAACTTTCAAAAGGTTTCTTCCCTTTATGGATGAATAAATACCAATTTTATTAGAATCTCAATGAATTTCCTTTAACAATTACAAATGAACCAAACTTTTGATGTTTTTACAAGAAATAGACCGCACCCAGAGTGACTTTATGGTTGCCTACGTATCCCCGTCCTTGATGCAACTCTCTTATTATTTTTCTCTAACTCATTGTGATATTTGGGGAATCAGGTCTTCGTAGTTCATAGATGAAGTTGAAGAAGTCCACTCTTTTTTTTTATTTTTTTTATTTAGTTATTATTTTTTTGAATGTCCTAATTATTGCCTAAGTAACCTTTTCAGGTTTTTAATCTAACGAGCTCCTTTTTTTTATATGTGGTACTTCTTCAATTGATCTAAATTGGTAGGTTGAGAAAAATCATTCCCGTCAATGTCTGAAATCTTCACTGCTGCACCTGACAATATTTCTCTGATGATGTAAGGGCCTACCCAAGTGGGTTTGAACTTTTCTCGCGAGTCGTGTATCGGTGCTCGAATCTCTTTTAGTACCAAGTCCCCTTTCTTCAGACCTCGGTTCTTTACTTTCTTGCCAAACGCCTTGGTTATTCTTCTTTGATACCCTTAAATATGATAAAGCGCTCTCAATTGCCTTTCATCCAACAGAGCTAACTCTTCATACTGGTTCCTTACCCATTATGTTTTCGCCAGCTGACTCTCCATAGCAATTCTTAGTGATGGAACTTCCAGTTCTATAGGTAATACTGCTTCCATTCTATATACAAGTGAAAAGGGGGTAGCCCCTATTGAAGCTCTAATAAAAGTACGATAACCCCATAATGCCAATGGTAACTTCTCGTGCCAATCATTGTAGGACTTGATAGTCTTTTTCAGGATCGACTTGAGATTTTTATTCGCTGCTTCGATGGCCCCATTTGTCCGCGGTCTATAAGGAGATGAGCGATGATGCTTGATACTATACTTCTGCAAGAGCTCTTCGGTTTCCTTTCGAAAATGTTGTCCATTATCAGAGATGAACTCATGGGGCACTCTATATCGGTAGATGATGTTATTCTGTATAAACTTCGTTACTTGCTTGGCATTCAATGTTTTGTAGGACGCAGCCTCCACCCATTTGGTAAAATAGTCTATGGCAACTAGGATATACTCATGTCCATTAAATGCTGCAGGGGTTACCTTGCCAACGATGTCAATCCCCCATATTGCAAATAGCCATGGCAAAAACATGGTAGTGAGAGGCATCGATGGTTGATGCTTTCCACTAGCAAACACTTGACATTTATGACACTTATTGACATGTAGATGGCAATCCCTCTGCATGGTAGACAAATAATATCTTAATCTCAAAATCTTCTTGGCCAACATGTATCCATTCATATGTGGAGCTCCAGCCCCTTCATGCACCTTTGACACTATATTTTCTGCTTCTTGTTTATTGACACATAACAGATGCACCCCATCATATGATTTTCTATACAACTTTCCCCCACACAAAATATACTAGCTAGCTAACCTCCTTATGGTCTTCCTATCTATAAACAACGCTTCTTTCGGGTACTCTCCTCTTTCTACAAACTGTTGGATGTCGTGATACCATGGCCTTCCATCATTCGGCTCTCCTTCTCATAAGAAACAACAATAAGCTGGCCTCTCCAGTGACTTGATGATTAGAGGAGTTACACCTTCATCTTTGGGGACATCTACTATGGATGCTAGAGTGGCTAAGGCATCCGCAAATTTATTCTTTAACCTGGGCAGGTAAAAGAAGTCAATTCAACGGAATTCTTTCACCAAACTCTCTAAGTATTTATGGTAAGGTAGCAACTTCTTATCCCGAGTTTTCCATTTTCCTTTTGTTTGACATATAATCAAGGCTGAATCCCCGTATACTTCTAATTCTTCCACGCCCAACTCTAAGGTAGCTTCCAATGCCAGGATACAAACTTCATATTTGGCTATATTATTAGTGGCATCGAAAAAATAACCTGACAGATAGTGGTTTCAGATTATCCTCCGGTGTGACTAACAACGCGCCTATTCCACAGCCTTTCTTATTATAAGCCCCATCAAAGAATGCTTTCCAAGGTTCTTTTCCCACTTCCAGAATCTCCTCATCAGGGAAATAATACTCAGACTATTTTTCTCTTGACGACGGATGCTTTGCTAAAAACTCTGCCACTACTCTCCCTTTCACTGGCTTCTGTGCCACATACTGGATGTCAAACTTTGATAGCAACAATAACCAATGGGTTGTCCTATAGGATAATGCTGGCTTCTCCAATAAGTACTTCAAAATACAGCATGTAATGGTGGAGTTTTTGAGTAACCCACACCAATGCCTCACATGTCTTCTCTAATGCATCACACTTAACCTCGTAGTAAGTCATCTTCTTACTCAGGTAATACACTGCATTCTCCTTCCGAGATTCTAGTAGATACTGAGCTAACATAGCTCCCATCGCAGTTTCGGTGAGTGCTAGATAAAGTAGCAAAGCCTCACCTTGCCGCGGGGGAACTAATATCGGTGGGTTGCTCAAATATCTTTTAATGGTTTCAAAGGCTTCTTGACACGCATCATTCCATTTCGTGGGTACATCTTTCTTAAGAAGTTTGAAAATGCGCTCACAAATCATGGTCAGTTGTGCTATAAATCGACTGATAAACTGAACTTTACCTAAGAACCCTCAGATCTCTTTTTCAGTCTTCGGCGGATGCATCTCTGTGACGGCTTTAATCTTTCTTGGGTCGACTTCTTTTCCTTTATGTGTGATCATAAATCCCAACAATTTCCCGGCGGTTACTCCAAAGGCACATTTCTGGGGGTTTAATATCAAATTATATTGTTTAATCCTCTGAAGGAACTTGCCTAAAGCCTTAAGATGACCTTCTCGATCCCTAGACTTCACGATCATGTCATCCACATACACCTCAACTTCCTTGTGAATCATATCATGTAGCAGGGTAGTTACCATTCTTTAATAGGTAGAACCAACATTTTTTAGGCCAAATGGCATAACCTGATAACAGAAGGTCCCCCATTGAGTGATGAAGGAGGTTTTCTCCATATCTTGAGGGCCATCTTTATCTGATTATAACCTGAGAACCCATCCATAAGGATAATAGTGCATGACCGGCGGTACTATCTACCAAAATATCTATGTGTAGCAATGGGAAATCATCCTTGGGGCATGCCTTGTTTAAATCCCGGAAGTCTATGCACATTCTAACCTTTCCGTCTTTCTTAGGCACTAGTACAATGTTGGCTAGCCATTCGGGGTACTCCACTACTTGGAGAAATCCAGCATTCATCTGTTTCACTACTTCATCCTTAATTTTAGGGGCCCACTCCGGCTTCATACTTCTCAATTCTGCTTAACCGGCTTAATCCCTGAGTTGGTAGGGAAAAAGTATTGTACTATGTCAGTGTCAATTCCTGACATATCCTTGTACGACCACGCGAAAATTTCTATATTCTCTCTCAATAATCCTATCAATTTTTCTTTTTCTTGTGATGATAGAGTTGCCCCAATGTTAATTATCTTAGGCGATTCATCGGATCCTAAATTAATCGACATTAATTAATCCATATTACGTCGAGCATGTTCCACTTCCCTTCGTTGTTCAAACTCAGGGGAAACATCCTCTCTAGGATCTATGTTCATGCCATATATACCCATAGAAGAAAGGAGGAACAAGCTGCAAATGAGAAGGATGAAGAAAATGAATGTTTTATTAATCACGAAGAAAGAATGTAACACAAATTAAACTATCATTCGCCTCCTAACAGAGGAGGGATGATTTTATTGGAAAGGAAAATAAGAGCACTATTCTACAATCCTATGGAAAGAAAGTATAGAAATCCTACAAGCTATCATCTTATGGGAGCAATTCTTCCACGACTGAGTCTTTAACTCGAGGCTCATTCTTAAGGCTCCAATTGGTCAATGGACTGGTGGCATCTTCAATGAGGTGGATAGGATCGGTTTCATAAACATGCTCTTCGATGCAGGCTATCTCTTTGAACATAGCCCCTATAGCGACTTCATCGATATGGTCAGACCAGTCGAATTCTGTATGCTATTCAACCAGGATGGTAGTTGGAGAGAGAGGTAGTGGAGTGTTGAAAAAGATTTCAAATCTGGATTTCTAACTTTCTGATCTTCAAGGTAAATAGGTTCAGGGAAACCACAATAGGGGAAATCATCTCATTCTTTAACAAAAGCCCATTTAAAGTGAGCTGGTAAGGTTTCAGAGTGAGGTTAAAGGTCTCTCCTTCTTCTTTGGCTAACTGTCTTTCCCTTTTTTTTTTTGCATCATCTCTTTTCTGTCGGCTTTGGTACTTTGATAGCCCAATCCAAAAGGGTAGATTGCTGGGTGATATTCGATGAGACTAGGTGTGCCATGATGATGACGACCTAAGCCCATTCCTATAAAGAAACCCATATCTTTCATAATCTAGCCCACTTGCATATTTTCATATAGACTGCAATCTAGCACCATTTTCTCTTTACATCCTGGCTCAACCTCTATACACTGTATGTACTCTAAGCCTGTTAATGGTACCTCTTCAAATTCAGGCTTGATCTCACAGAAAGGTACACGGGTATGAGTGATTTCAGAATCTCCCTTCAATGTCACCACTGAGCCTTTGTAGGGGAACTTGACTTTTTGATGGAAAGAGGAAGCTACAGCCCCAATTAGATGGATCCAAGGTCTACCAAGTAAGAGGTTGAAACAAGCAGGCACATCTAATATTTGGAAATCAACTTAGAACTCTACAGGCCCAATGACTAGAGGTAAGGTGATCATGCCAATCACTTCCCTTCGAGTGTTATCATACGCTCTCACAGTTTGCCCTGACGGCCTGAATTCTGATGGTTCGATGCCTAAAGAAGTGGCAGTGCTAAGGGGACATACATTCAAAGCTGACCCATTATCTATTGATACAGTAGCAATCCTCTTGCCCATAGTATCCACCGTGACATACAAGGCTTACAAATGATTGGGCCCCTTTTTTGGAAGGTCTGACTCTGTGAAGGATATCGACTACCCATGCTGAACTAGACAAACTAAACCAACTAAATCTTCGGGTAAAATGTTGATGGGAATCTGAACTTGGTTAAATAAGTTGAGTACTGTCTGCCTGTGTTTCTGTGAAGCCATCAAAAGCCCCCAGATAGTGATATTGGCTTGAGTCCGCTTGAGCTATTTTAGTATCTCCTCCTCTTCCTCTTGAACTTCAGCGAGTTGGGGTCTCTCTAACTCTCCTAATGGATTATCGGATTTCAAGTGAGTAGGCTTGAAATGGCGACCTCCCCTAGTGACATGGTTGACATCTTCGTCATCGCTGGCCCAAATATCTGCAATCTCCTTGGGTTTGTTCATCAAATCTTCTCATTCTATTATATCAACCCCATTTCCTGACTCATCGTCTTCAGTGGACTCGACAGAAGTCGACTTTAACTTGAAACACTGAGTGATCCATGGTTGCCTTGGAAAAATTGCTCGATAATAGACCTTCCCATGCATGTCGGTGATCTTGGCAGTCGTGAAGGTTCTATTCTCAAAATTTTTCTTGAAGATACCCTGGCTAGCTTTTTCGGAAAGAATGAGGTTTGAATCTTCGTGTTCATCATGAGCCAGAGGAACATTTTCTTTAGGCAGATCAGGGATACCATCCCAACCAATAGGGACAATGAGCTCTTCAAAAGTGGGCTTTTCATGTGCCTGACAGGGATAGGATATCTCAACTTTAGTGTTAGGGGATGAATGGTGAGGGCGGATGGGCTCATAGTAGCCATAAGGGTCGGTATGGATGACATTGATGTTAGCTGGTGGTGGGACTGCATGGGTAGGGAGTGGATTTTGGGTGACATTGGGTTGAAAAGGTGGGGAAATGGTCTTGTTGTCTATGAGGTATTGGACTTCATGGCGAAGGCGGATGCAACGGTTGGTAGTATGGCCTTTGGACTGCTGGAAATGGCAATATTCATTTTCATTGTAATTTTTGGGTAATGGATTGGGCACAAGCCTGGGTTCTAAGGGTTGGAGCAAGCCTCGAGCCTTCAATTTCTTAAAGACTCGCTCCAATGGCATGTAGAGCTCGGTGAATTTTCTGAATGGTTTATTTCCCAAGGAAAAATGTTGGGTAGGTAGGGCGAACTGAGATATTGCATTGACTTCGGTAGCCTTCCCATTGATGACAGGTCAACGGTTCTTGTAGGGTTTATCAGTTCCGAAGGCTCCATTAGCTAGGGCGTCCTCCACCTGGGTACCAGCAGCGACCAAGGCTCGAAAATTAGGAAGGTATTGAGAGAACAAGTGTTTATGATAAATCGGGAGTAAGTTCTTCACCACCAAATGGATTTGCTCTTCTTCTTCAGGGCGGTTTGCAATTTTGGAAGCTTTAGCCCTCCAACGGGTGATGAAAGCAGAGAAGGTTTCCCTAGATTCCTGTTTAGTAGTCTCCAGATCCCTCCTAGTGACGTCAACCTCCATGTTATACCTGTAGTGATTGCTGAACTCGATGCATACATCTTCCCATGTCTTCATTCTAGACTCATCCAGTGATAGAAACCATTTCAGAGCGGATCCAGCCAGTGTCTAGTGGAACATTTGGGCTAGCAGGTCATCGTCAGCCCCTCGAGGGTGCATGGCCCGCATATACATCTTCAAATGGGTCTTAGGACAACCCATCCCATCAAACTTCTCCAACTCAAACATCCTAAAATGAGTGGGCATACGGACCTTAGGGAATAAAGATAATGACGACATATCTACCAAGTCATCGGATTTTCTGATACCTCTCAAGGCTTTTTTGAGGGCTTCCACCTTACTACTCAACAAAATGGGCTCGACGGAAAAAGGGCAGGGGCTTTGGGCTTGGGCTCTTTATCCAGATCAATGGGCTGAACAAATTCTGTACTAGACCTGTTGGGCTCAGCAACTACCTTAGGCTTAGGAAACATTCCTCCTCATCAACATTATCAAACAGGGGATTAGTACGGGCTCGCACCTTATCCTCCTCTCCTTTTTGATAGACCAATTCTTGGACTGCCCTTAAGAATGCATCGATCTTCTCATCAACTGTCTTAGCCTCAATAATGGTAGGGGTATGATCCTCGTGACTAGACATTTCTGAATCAACGGATGAACCTTTCAAGCTAATTAATCGACCATTAGAATCATGATGCCAAGCCAGAATGCTGGGAAAAGAAATGGGAAAGGATTCGAATCAACTGAGAGCTTCCAATAGGAAAAGGATGACAAGGACAACAAACTTACATGCTTACAAGAGTATGGGCCCAAAGCCCACACACCGATCTCACTCTAGACACTCTCACATTCTATCCTATGATGATGGGCCTAAAGCCTATATCTCGAACTCACCGTAGACCTATACCTTCTATCCAAAGGGTATGGGCCTAAAACCCACTCCCCATATCCTCTCCTAAGTCTTACATATCAATACCATTATTCGGGCATCATAACACTACCACGGGCCTAAGCTCATGAACCTATAGGGTACTAGCCTTCATTAGGTACCTTAACTCTTTGAGGATACTCTCCTTAAGAGTTTAGGGTTTTTCATAAAGGTCTAGTCCTATAAATCCAGGTCCGGTCCTATTGGTCCTACACACTTCACAATCAAGGCTCAAACAAAACCGGGAGGTAAATCCGGCAGCATAACATTACAATAGTGTGTGAAAATGCGATGTAGGGTATGTGTCCTAGAGACAGTCTACATGGACTAATGCAAAGGGTAGGCTGAGTGTCCATTACTCGCTCGGTCCAACCTAACCACATGTGACATCAGGAATGCCGCGTAGGTCCAACAGTACGTGATTGGTCCGTTTGATATACCCGAGGGTACGTGGCTAGAAGAGTGATGGCTTTCACATACATGGAACCCAAAACTCAAAGAGACTGGGCCCAGGGCTAGGCTCATCGTTGGCTTAGCATACAATGGTCCTAATCATGCAAAGTCAATGCTCACAATCGAAGTCAAACAATCATGCAAATGCCAGTGGTTGATTTTATTAATTAAGAAATTGAAAAGCCCAAAAATAATTAATTGGAGTTTAGCCCTCGACATCCCCAGCAGAGTCGCCAATCTGTGAACCAGACAACCCGAATCGGGAGGTTTTTTCACTTAATCATCGTGGATTGTGGATGATTTTATCCGTCTCGATTTATCCTTCTCTATTATCCACATTTATCTTTTTCTATTATCCACTCGAGATTGGGTTTTGAAAAAAGATAAGAGTTTGGCAAAAACTGGGAGTCGCCACCTTATTTTTAAGGAATAAGGAAACCATAAAAAAAAGTTTTAGTTTCAATAAAACAAATGACCTCATATTTTGAAAAAGCATGGTCTTTGAATCAAAGTTGGATTCGGGAGCTAAGTTATGAGATAGGAAGGCTCCAAGACGTATCTTGTAGACACCTATCTCATCCTAATTAAGGGTCTCCTAATTACTTTTGGGCTTTATCAAAATCTTATAAAAACAACCCTATCATATCTAATCAACCAAGAAAGTAACATAGATAATACTAGATAATAAATAATAATAATAAGAAGCAACAAAAATCCTAAAGACCTTAGGAGACATAAAGTCATCGTAAGATTGGACTTGCGCCCTATTGACTGCCTATGTACCTTACCAGTTTCTTGATAAGAATCAAAGTCCACGTAGTTTGATACTTAGGACTGTCCTATTGTAATGAACTACATAGCTAAAAGGATTCTATTTTATCTAGGACTCTAGCTTCGAGAGTTTGAATTTGATCAAAACACTTTTTCATAAGGGATGGAATTTATTCCAATTTGAATACTTTCAAATGGCTTTTTTAGAATCCTTTTTTAGAATCCTTCTCGAAGTAGCACTACAACAAAACTGGCATTTACCGACGGCTCGAAACCGTCGGTAAAACCTATAAAAACCGTCGGTAAACCATTTCCCGACGGCTCCCATCCACCGCTACAAGGCGTGGGTATAGATAGCGTCGATAAATGTATTGCCGACGGATATTATTACCGCCATCGGTAATAACACTTTTGCCGACACATAAACAACTGTTGGGAAAGGTAATGACAATCGTCGGGAATTATTTTTCCTTGACGGAGGTTGACGGACGTTAGGGGTATTCCCGACGATCAAATACCGCCGGTAAATATTAAATTAATTGCCAGTAAAAACACTTTTGCCGACACTCTACTACCATCGGTAAAAATAATAGCAACCGTTGAAAATTGATTTGTTTTAACTAAAAGTTGATGGATATAAAGCCTATGTTGACGATCCAATGCTGCTGGTAAATATAGTACTCACCGTCAGGAAATCATTAAAATTGACGGACTTAAAGCCTATGTTGACGATCAAAAGCTGCTGGTAAATATAGTACTCACCGCCGGGAAATCATTAAAGTTGACGGACATAAAGGCTATGTTAACGATCCAATGCCCCCGGTAAATATAGTATTAACCGTCAAGAAATCATTAGCCGTCAGGAAGAAATTATTCTATTTTCCATCGGAGTTTAACGCCGCCGGAAATACCCCTATTTTTTACGGTGGTCAATTGCTGCCGTAAATACTTTCTTCATATTGTAAAAATATAATTTGTTAAATTCCAGACTTTTACTGACGCAAAGTTTCACCGTCGGGAAAAGTTTATATAATACTTTTACCAACGGCATTCTATAATGCCGGCAAATGTGTTATTTTTTTTATCCAATTTGTTGATACCTGTATATAAGATGCATATAAAGTGTATTCCACAAATGACATCGATAATCTTGCATTAAATCCATATCAATTGAAGTATATTCCAAAAAATGACATTAGTAATATTGCATTGAATCCATCCAAACACAAAAAAGTAAACCTATGTCTACGAATATGAAACAAAAGAAGGTAGTGTTGTTGCAAGTTCAATTGTTTAAGACAACTGAAAATAAAATAAAAAACTCTTAAGTAGCGTCTGAGATAGGTGTCAAAGTGGGCGCTATATAGATCCAAAAGAAGGGGGAACAGATCCAGCACTAGAGTCACTAGCCTGCAAAATAGAGCAAAACAAAAATATATTATTAACTAACCATGTAGATTTAGATAAATAGTTAAGATTACAATAAAAACATTATTAGAAATGACAGTTAAGTCACCAATTTATAAGATGTTAATAAATAAAAAGGTTTTGTTCTACTTTATAGCTGAGCACTTAAACAATCATAGCAAATACATATAGCTTCAAACTCAATCAAAAAGACAGTAGCACATAAAAAGGCCCAAAACAAATAAATGCCATGTCAGAAGTAAATAGAAAGAACAATACAATTCTTGCTTTTCGATGCAGTAACATCCTATATATAAATAAAGAAATGCAAATTTCATTTCAATTAGTCAAAGTAAGAAAACAATGACATCAATGGAATTCTAAATTAAAATGGTAGCATTTCATCCATATGAAACTATAAAAAGAAAAAAACTTGCTTTTCGAGACGAAAATCAGGCAGAGTTTCGTCTATTTTTTCAATATTCCCAAATTTTTACCTGACAAATTAAGAGTATATAACACTTCTATAATTATATCCAAACAATAATTCAATCATATGGTGCCTCTCATATATCTACAACCAACAATCACCAAGAGAATTCCTCTTCTAAGTTATATTTCTAACACACTTAAAACATACATACAAGCCCACATGTTACATTCCAGATGGATCTTTAGGCACAGTAGGCTCAAAAGCATGCAATATTAATATTCTTTTCATAAAAGTTTAGGTGTCTACAAAATGCTCCAGCATCCAAGTTTTGCATGCATATATAAAATGATTCAATTTTAAGTAAACTATAACACATGGCGTTCTCTAACTAGTCTCTCTAACTAACTTGTTATATTTATATTTAAAGATTAAATAAAAGAACTGTTTACAAATTCACAAGCTAAGAATGAGGCAAGATACTTACACCATTAGGAGGAATACGAAAGTTAGGACACATTGTCTGAATGAAGGAGTATAAGAACCCAACTTGCCCATTCATATTATCCATTTGCTCTTTTTGTTGCTCCAGCTCCTTCTGCATTTGTTCCTTTTCTTCTACCATTTTTTGTATCCGTTCATTCTGTTCGGTCATTTGTGCTTCAAGACCTTGAACTTTCTTCTCATTTTGAGCATTCTTGTCTTTAGAACGGCCATACATTTGGGAGTAAGTGACATTGCATCCCATGCCACGGACACGTCCAGGTCTTTCTTTTGGCATGACCTCGTAGTAAATCTCCTCCTCATTAAGTCTCTCATTGTCAGATAATTCCTCTTGTTGTGTCGAAATTGCTTTAAATTTTCCCTGTAGGTATATTAAAACATAATGTTAAGCAAGCAAAGAAATTAAAAATAAATAAATTTAATACTCTATTTTAGTCTAACAGACCATAACATTCTTGGATCGCTTATCAACTGCAGTCCCATCATTGAAATGGTCAAAATTTTTGTACGGGTGAATTAAAAAAAATCGAAGAGTCACCAATAATCAACACAATCCATAATTTTGTGTATAATCCCCAATCCCCAATAATACAAAGGATCACCAGAATTACAAATAATCACAAATCCCCAATATTACTAAGAATACCCAATAGAGTAGAGAAGATTAATTTGATTGATTTGATGTTCTTGGAAAGCGCAAACTAAATGAATGACTTGCATGAAGTTGACGTGTCATAAAGTGGATTGAGGATTCTTAACAATATTAGTGATTATTAGATAAATTGGGGATTGGGGATTCTGTTTATTTTTGGGAATTATACATAAAATTGGGGATTCTGTACAAAAAATTCAGGGGGCA
The DNA here is from genome assembly GCA_017140935.1 of Hamamelis virginiana. Taxonomy (NCBI): domain Eukaryota; kingdom Viridiplantae; phylum Streptophyta; class Magnoliopsida; order Saxifragales; family Hamamelidaceae; genus Hamamelis; species Hamamelis virginiana. The sequence continues at coordinate 76,500 of JAESVK010000918.1, read as the reverse complement.
TTGAATGACCCGCATTAAATGTTGACGTGACATAAAGTGGATTGGGAATTATTAACATTATTGGTGATTATTAGATAAATTGGGGATTGGGGATTCTTTTTATTTTTGGAGATTATACATAAAATTGGGGATCCTTTACAAAAATTCGGAGGACATTAAATGACTAGCATTAAATGTTGACGTGACATAAAGTGGATTGGAGATTCTTAACAATTTTGGTGATTATTAGATAAATTGGGGATTGGGATTATACATAAAATTGTTGATTCTATACAAAATGGTCAAACTTCAATTTTAAGGGTAATTTCATCCAAAAAAATAGTAATAGGTGTATATCCGTAATATGTTTGGATTGGGTTCGTAGGCGTAATATTTTGGAAACTTAGGATTATTCATGGAAATTGCCCTTATTTTTTTATAAAAAATAAAAAATGTAAAACCTTCAACTTTGAGTGATAGAGTCATCAATACAATTAAGATAAAATATCAAAATTTTATTTAAATAATTAGAAAATTTCCCTTTTTATTTTTCCTAAAAATAAATATATAAAGTGTGAATCATATAATATTTAATTTCTCAAATAAATGACCCTTGGATTAGATGAACTACTTATGAGTTTATGCCCACCAAAAATTATTGTGATCCAATGGTCGATTTTTGAAAAATGCTACAATTAATGAGAAGTTGTGAATTTTTTTGTTCTTTAAAATATTATCAGTTTTTTCTTTTTCTTTTTCTTTTTCTTTTTTTTTTCAAATTTCCAACCATTGGATCATTATGATTTTTGGCGAGCATGAAACTAATGAGTATTTCATATAATCCAACGGTCGATTTTTCAAAATAAATCGTTGGATCACTGTGGATTTATCTTTGTCGCCGGACACGAGTTACCATTACCGGCGGTGTTATGTTAGCCGTGGATAAAACATTTAAATTGCCTACGGTTTTGTGTTTGTCGCCGGCAATGAGTTACCATTACAGACGGTGTTATGTTAGCCGTCGATAAAGTACTTACATTGCCGACGGTGTTATGGCAGCCGTCGATAAAGCGCTTACATTGCCGACGGTGTTTTGTTTGTCGCTGGGAACGAGTTACTATTACCATCGATGTTATGGTAGCCGTCGATAGAGCACCTACATTTCCCGACAGTGTTGTGTTTGTCATCGGGAACGAGTTATCATTACCGACGGTGTTATGGTAGCCGTCGATAAAGCACTTCCATTGCCGACGGTGTTTTGATTTTCATCGGAAACGAGTTACCATTACCGACGGTGTAATGTTATCCGTCGATAAAGCACTTACATTACCGATGGTGTTATGTTAGCCGTCGATAATGAAATTTAATTAGTTGTGGCACAGATTAACCGTTGGGAATTGTTTCTAATTGCCGAAGGAGTTTTTTTGGGGCGCCGGTAAAAGCTTATAATTATTGACGGCTATTTTTGTAGCCGCCGGAAATAATTCCATGGCGCGGCGGGAAGACTTCCCTCCAAATTTTTTTGGCGGGAATGGCCAATACCGACGACATTTATGAGCAGCCGTCGACAAATATATGGATTTACCGGCGGCATAGAAAGAGCCGGTGGTAAACATGCCTTCACCGACGGCATAGAAAGTGTCGTCGATAATACATGGTATTACCGACGGTTTTTTGGAAACCGCCGGGAAATTCCGTCGGTATAGGCCAGTTTTGTTGTAGTGTAGATTCCTAAATAATTCTTACAACAAATAACAGTCCTAAGTGGGGTCAAATGACCCCCCTAAT
>JAESVK010000918.1:61451-73325 GCA_017140935.1 Hamamelis virginiana | reverse complement strand
CTTTTACTGTGGCTTTAAATAAATACATGATATATATATATATATATATATATATATATATATATATATATATATATATATGTATGTATTATTATTATTATCATTTTTGGGTTGTCAAAAATTATATGACATGTTTAAGAAAAGAAAACGAAGGCATGGCATTTACATATTTAAGAACTTACCCATTGCTTAATAACCTATATTTTTAATATTGAATCTAACATACGTACAAATATGGGAATGAGGTCTTCACTGCATTTATTCATTAGAAATATCACAAAGGCATATTATAACAGATTTATGTAAGAAAAATTGAGATGGTGGGTTTATACTTGTGTGCCTGATTTTCTGAACTGTTTTACAAATAAGAGGGAGACCATGAGTTGTTTTAATTAGTCATTCCCTTATGTTTTGATTTAACTCAAATTTAAAATAAAGTGATAAACCCAAGCAATGGTGTAGAAATGTATTTTGTTTAGACAGTAACTTGCCTTGTGAACTATTTTTTATGTGAGTTAAGATGGCATACGAAAACGATTACTCAAACTTGTATTAAAGTGATATTTGTTATTATGAAATAATGGTATTGGAGAATATGTTTTGGTATAGTGTTGTATAGTGGTTGAGCTGAGGTCCTGTATTTCGATACATTTAGTTACATGCAAGGTATGACCGTGGTTCAGGTAAGATATCCTCTACCCCTCAAGCGATGGGCTATGCTTACATATTTCGATATGATAATGTATATTACCAGTTAATTATGTTTATAATGTGTTGAACAGATATGAATGATATAGAGTCGGAGAATACTCCTCTATCAGTTAATAGCATGTGGTAATGAATTGTTTATGAAATGTATTTGTGAATCGTATTTATGAAATGTACTCATTTTATGATTTGAACGTACTTTGAGCAACGATGAAATTACTGTTTTGAGATATTGATTTTATTGATTGATACTTGAAATGGTATGACCTTATTGGCCCGCTAGAGCCCGGTGGATTGACACAATCTAGCACTGGCCCGCTAGAGCCCGGTGGATTGACACAATCTAGCAAGTATCTAAAGTTCTTCTAAAGCTTTAAGGTTACGATATATTGTATTATAAATCATAAAACCACCCACCACTCTTGAGATGATGATTTATCATGAAATGTTGAAATGTTTTATTTAATATTCCTTGCATCAATATTATTGTTGTCATATGAGGTTGTATTTCTACTGAGCATTTCCAAAGCTCACGCGGGTTTTTATCCCGTAGATTTACAGGACATTACCAGTGGTTCAGCTGGAGGTAGGCTGGCTCCTCAGTTATTGGTAGGAATGGCCCTGCTTTGGATTTTATTGCATTCCTGTAGGACGTGAGCAAGTTGGGGACATTTATGACGTTATTAATTATAATAGTATATTTTATGCCTATTATGCCAGGGATGTTGGCAGTCAGATTTGTATTTATTATATATTCTGCATGTTGAACTTTGAATTTGGGACATTTGTATGTGCTTTCATGACATATCACTTTGGTATATTATGTCTTTCTCTTCCCCTGGAGTATGGATATGAATGAGCATGACAGGTTGTGGCTTCAAATTGACAGGGGTTGACCTACCCGGGATGGTCAATCTAGGGTCATTTTGGGGCGTTACACCTAATGCTTGGGTCTCTAACTAATCCTAGGTTAGTCTAAACACCTAAAATACTAACATAATGCATGCTGGAATTTCTGGAAAATACACTAAAAATGCAATAAACAATGCAAACAATGCATGAAAAATATCCTAAATGCAAACTAATCTTTCTATATGAACCTAGGCATGTTTCTAGGTTGATTTAATCCTAAAAAATGTTTTTAACCTACTTTAAGGTTACTTTTAAGCCTTGGACGGAATTAAAAGTAATCAAAACCCATAAAAAACAATGTAATAAAAAAGGGATATGACCTATAATGCATCCTAATATGATATACCAAAAATTAATCATGTATCATGCTTAAAACATCCAATTTTAACAAAAAGGAAGGGACTCACCTTAGCTTTCTCCCTCGACCACAATCCATATGATATTCCAAGCAAAACAAGACTGAAAATAGTGATATTAACAAACCTAAACACAAACTATCCTAAAAATACCAAAATAATGGATACTTACCCTATATATGCAAAAGACTCGATTTTTCCTACCATCATGTATTACTAACCTAAAACAGAAAATAATATGCATAAAACCAACTCCTAGCATGCATTCTAAACATAATAAAAAAAAAAAAAAAAAAAATCCTAAACATGTCCCTATTAACCTATACTAATTAGCATGCTCAAAACAAATGAACTAGACTCAAGCTTTATCATGTAAAACTCATAAATGCAGAAAATTGTATACTAACAAATCATGATCTTCATGCAATAAACAATTAACCCTTTTACTCTTTAACCTATGAATACTCAATCCTAAGTATCTATTCCTAGCATAATATGAACATGGAAGAAGAATGAAAGAGAAGAAGAAGAAGAAGAAGATGAAGTATGCATATTCTTATGTAATAAAAAAAACACAATGATTGATTGAACTTACTTTTTTTGCCTTCTTTTTCCTTGCTCCTAGCTTCTTCTTCAACCTCCAAGGACTTCAAAAGATGCGGCTGAGGTTGCTAGGGGGCTGGTGTAGTGCCTCAAGTCTCTTAGGAATGATCCAAGGGTCTCAATTGAGTCTTCTAAGGTCTCCAAATTCGTGCCAAAGTCCCCAAGGCCGAGCTAGACACTCCCATAGGGTTTGGAAGAGTCCCAGGCCGGTAAAACACTCAAAAAGTTGAAAATTAGCAACATTGGGCAAGAGGCTCAGGTGACCATCCATCCTAGGACGGTTGGCCATCCCTCGTGGACTATTTTCCATCCCTAAGGGGATGGTCATCGAGCCCCCAAGCCTAATTTTCCCTATGTGGGCCTATCTCAGCCCGTTCGGATCCAGTTTCGGTTTTTTTCGGCTTTTCGGGCCCATTTTAAGCCGAAATTCGACAATTCAAGCGCCAAAACGATCGTGATTCGATTCTCCATGTTTTAAGAAGTGTTTTAAGTACAAATGCATTGACCAAAGTCAACGTTTTAGGAAAAATTCAACCGATTAGCTGTTTAGGGCTTACCGGGCCCAAATTAGGGTTTTGAAATCTGCTAACCGATTGTTCTCAAAATCATTTCTTCTTCTCAGAACAAGTTTTAAAATATTTTAAGAAAGTTTTTTGAAGCCTTTGAAGGCTTTGATTTAATAAAAAGATCGAATCCTGGTCATTCCAGGTCGAAAACCCTAATATGAGCTTAAAAGGGCCCTTTGGGCCTTTTGAGCCAAATATGAGCCCAGAAGCTCTATGAACCTTGCCACTGATCAATTTAGCTACCAAACACACTCTAAATATCCATGCCAAAGCCTCGAGACTATCCGGGACAAGATCGACAGTCATTCAGAGCTTTTGTGATCCAAAGGACAGTGCTGCCCTTCAAGTCACAAAAGGCCTTATTTTCTATCAAGCCTGGCTCAGAATACCATGAAATTTAACAGGGACATTCCTAGACTCTCTAAAAACTAAATGCAAAAAGAACCGACTCAATCTGACCTAAAAACCTACATGCAATAATGACCTCTAATTAACTGCTCACAAGGGTAAAACTGACAACTTAGGGTTTTAACACCCTATTTCATCTCAAATCACAGGCAACCATTAATGACCATACTCATGGTAAAAAATGGATGTCTACAGGTGTGGTAGGTCCCTCTCATTTATACTAAGAGGATGGTAATGTCCACACGCCACAGTCACTTCAAAATCACCATAAAGCCGACACATGAACAGTCATCTCGTCGTTCGGAATGTCTTATCAACATTTATTGCATTCGTGTCCCACACGAAAGGTCACGCCACATCACCATGAGTGCATTCTGCCGACCTCAACAAAAGTGCACGGTCGACCTCATGCAGGGGGCATAATGTTCATACATGGAATTTGATAATCTGTCCCATGCCACGTGGACACCACTAGTTGGCCATAACCTTACCTCTCAAAGTTGACTTCATGGTCAACCCCATGGCATGCAACCTCATGGTTCATAAAAAGGGAATGCAACTTGGCCTTTGTGGTCTCATGCTCGACCTTGTCACATGAGACCACCATCACAATCAACATGGGACCTCAGGGTCAACCCTATTGGGATCTCTGTAACACCCCACACAGGGTAACCCATATGCGGAAATGCCACAGTGACATAAAACACCAAGCGCTTATCTTTTGAGTAATTTCTTTTTAAATTTTTCATAGTTTAAAACAGTTTTTCAAAATACGCGTGCGGAAGACTTTAAATAATTTTACAACATCTCAAAAATTAAAGATAGCGCTGAGTACTAGTTTGTATCATGAGTACAGCCCCGTAATGTACCCGAATTCCAGAAACATCCATTTAGTTTACTAAGTTGGATATAGTCTCATGCTGATAACGTGTCATCAACTTAAAGAAAACACATAGCAGAAAAATAAACAAATACCAGGATTTACGTGGTTTAGCAAAATTGCCTACATCCACGGTGAGTCATGTTTATTATTAAGAATCATTATACAAGACAACAATATCTTATTTTCTCAACACATTCTGAAATATTCACATCATTCCACATTCTCATATCTGTCAGCAATCTTTATCATCAGCCAAACATCACATAGCAAAATCATCATATCTGTAATTCATTTATATATTACAGAATATAACCATTACTTTTTCACAATAAATGATTTCATACTACATGTATGCTTTATGAATATGACATATATACGATGCAATGCTCATGCAGTCATACCTGTCATTTTCTCTATTCTGTCTTTCCTGTAAAACAGCAAACATTCACACAGATGGCAACCTTATTTTAGGATTCACCATCTCACCACAACGGATGGCTACCTCATTTTAGGTCATGTCAACCATCTACCACAACAGCATCCCCGCCTTTTTAGGATGTATACTACCCAGTCCCCGCCTTTTTAGGACCTACCGCGACTGTCACTCAATGACATAAAAATTTACTTGTTATTTTTAGCAATGGTGATATATTAGTGCACTAACTGTTTCGAGGATCTTTTGTCCATCGGTGGTATCTCAACTCTTCGTTTCCACAGTTACATAAATAATCACAAATGCATATGATTTTATATGCCTTATATCTCACATGTAACTGTATCTCGTGCCAGATGCAATTATTCCATGCAATACATATGGCATACATCTCATATATATCAACAATTCATGTATGACAATTCATGCATACATTTTATAGCATATCAACTCAACATATATTTCATATCAACAGTTACATGTGGTGGCTCAAGTTGAGCAATAATTATGACAATTATCACATGCATATATTTTATGCATAACTATTAACATGCTTCACATCATACATCATGTTATTCATAATAAAAAGTAACAGCATGTTATAAACTTTATAAATATCACATGCATATATCAACAGTTCATAGATGCCAATATGATTTCCATAACTTGTATTTCCAAAATCTTTCACTAATCATCATGATTTTTATAAAATCAATTATTCATGATTTTTAACTATTTTCCAAAGACTCACAATTTGGAAGATAGTTAATTTTCTATCCACATGCATTTTTCTATAAAATAATTCATTCTAGGATGCTTGTTTGATTTTTGTATAATTTATCAAATTTATTAGTTTGAAAAATTATACTAAAATAGTCAAAATACAATGAGGTTGCATGGTAAGCCTTATGGTGCACCTTCACTAAACTCCATAATTTTCTAGGCTCTTTCGTACATCCCAAACAACAACTTTCGTACCCATTTATATCAACTTGATTTAATAGGATTTTTTATAAATAATTCCCAATCAAATTGATAGCCACAAGTGCTAATTTGCAAATGATTTAATTTGCACCTTCACCACACAGGATCCTACATGCACACTCACGTACATGATACATCAATATTTTTCATCTTTTTGGCCAACTTGGCACACTTATATCTCCTTCGTTTCTCATCCGATTTGGATGATTTAAGATATTACAGAATCTGTGTGATACAAGCTTTCAAAATATAATGGTGGTGTATAACACCTCCCATCCGAACATATTTAAAAATGATGCCAAGTAGACTAGTTAATAAAATTTCAGATTTTTCGGCAACTTCGTTTCTCAATTTCTCTCACAATTCACATCCAATTAAAGTGATTCAAAGTTCTAAATTCATATAAAATCAATCTATACCATATATGTAAAAATCATAATTACTCGATATACTATGAAAATACCCATTGTGCTTACTATTAAAGCTTCAAGAAAGCTTTCTCTCTCTAGAAATTCTCATTCACCCATAGGTCTTTTTCCATGATTCTTGTCTCTAAAAATCCTTAAATTCAAGCTTTACAATACACTCAAATTTCAGAGTTTTTGGACATATACACAATATACTACAAATTTTCAAAGTTTCAGTATTACTAAACTTCAGAAAATTATTGAAATTAATCTACTCATCGGAAAATTTCCAAATTTGGTACACATGATCTGAGTTGATATAGTTTATGGGAAAAGTAGTCTCAAAGTTTCAGTTTTTCATTTTCATATAAAATAAAAAACCAAGATTAGAAAACCCCATTGATATATATTATATATCCATTTTTAAGTCACTATTACATTATTGAATCATACCATATTCAATCCAAAAATTTAAATATAATCAAAATATAAAGAGTATCTCACCTCATTAATCTCTTACTTATGAAATAAAATTACAAATTGTTCTGTGTTTGTGTAGCTCCCTTATCCCCTCAGCTTCTCTTTTTCTTTCGTCCCTGTAATTCTCTACTTCTCTTTCTTTCTATCATTTTCTTCTCTCTCTATCTTCTCCTCTCCTCTCTTTCTTTCTTTCCTTCTCTCTCTTCTCCCTTTCTTTCTTTCCTTCCATCTCCATTGTCTCTTGCCGAACTCCCTCCTTTTATCTATATATGTCGATTAATATATTTACTTTTCATAAATAATTCATTGAGGACCACACATCTTTCTTTCCCACATACAATTAAAATTGATTTGGCCTTTCACCTATTTTTGATATACAATATCAAATTGGCCGGCAAAGGCTCTGGGACAAGCAATTGACCACCACTCAATTTGCTTTTTCTCGTATAATTGAAAAATGTTTTGGCTCTCGGGCCACCTACATCTATATATTATTTGCATATCACCCCTTGTGATAATGTTGCAACTAACCACTTTATGATAATGCTGCAACTAACCACTTTGTGATACTGCTTCATTCAATTATTGAGATTTCTACTTTCACATTATAAATCATAAAATTATATATGATTGAAAGAGAATCAATTTATATATATATATATATATATATATAGATACATTGAATCAATCATTCACTCAATTATAATGCATTACTCCACCACTTGCTGATACAATAATGCATTTTAATTATAATGTATTCATAACACTCACATGCACCATTCTCAAAAAAGTGGCCACATGGCACACTCTATAGCCAATGAAAAAATGCCATCTGTGCAATAATTAAAATAAAATAATAACAAATAAGAATAATTACTATTGCAAATTTCGGAGTCTTACAATCTCCCACCCCAACAAGGATGCCCACCTCTGGGTGGATGCCCCATAGTTGGGATGCCCATACTTTTGGATGCCTACTCTCCAGGGTAGAAGTTAGAGGTGCACACGCCATTCGTGGCCCCCTCTAAAGGACAAACCCAAACGATCAAGTTTGCTAGGATTGATGGCAAGATCCTGGAGGCTCAACCTTGAGCTTGGTATTTGGAATGGATTAGCATACTTCACGGGGTTAAGAGACAAAATGAGGATTAGAGGGTAGAACAAGAGGCTCGCCAAAGTGGAGGGTCATCCCTCTCAGGGGTCGAGGACCAAAGGAAGGTCGACCTCCATCTTGGCATTCTCAAGGAATGAGCAAGGATGACGTTGTCTCTGGACACATGGTGAATGCAACACAATCCCCGGATAGCAGCCGTCAACCCGGTAAATACGCTCATACATACACCTATATACCTACACCATATAGGACTCTGGTCCTACTTGATTGATCCACTTTATTCAAATCCCAAACCTTTGACCTTGAACACCTCACATTCCGGTGTGACAGTTCAGGTCTGAACCTTTGATCTTGAGTCGTTCACCTTCCAATAGGACAGTTCAAGGGGACACGGTGGCATGCCACCAAGGTGCAGAGCTCTCTCATTGGCTCAACCATTAGCACCAGGGTGCAGAACCTTCTTATTGGCTCACCCCTGATCTCCCCAACTGTCCACCACCTTTTACTCCACTATAAAATGGGGCATTCAAGAGGAAAACAACAAGCTTTCACTTTTGGCTCAACTACCTTAACCTGAAAAGATGCTACTGCATTCACTAAAACTTATTCTCTCTTCAGAGAAAGTAACATCCCCATTAGGAAAGGGATGAGGTCGACTCCGGTCACCTTCAACATTTGCATTGGTTCCCTTCGAAGTTCCTAAGAAGCTCTTGTTTTATCTTCTCTCCTGGTTCTCTCTCTCCCCACGTCATCACCTCACGTGGCCAACCTCCAGGTCAGCAACCCTCCCCAGTTAACTACTATCAACAAAAGTGCTATAAAATTTTTATATTACCAGGCTAGGTGAAATTCTAGAATGTTGCAAAAATAGATGGAACTCTGCCAGATTTTCGTCTCAATATTTTATATTTAGGTGATTCATGTGATTGTTGGTTGAAATGCTTGTTATTAGGAGTGATAGGATGTGTCATTTGATTCTTCTAGTAATCAGATACTATCATTATAAAAATGTTGAAAATATAGAGTTACTATGATTTGTGAAATATATGTGTATTTTTAGTTGATATTAATTTTTTGTAATAATTAAGTTGCTTTCATAGTTCGAAGATTATCAAATTGGAGCTACAAGAAATGAAGGATTGATTAAGTTAATTATTTTTTTTTTTTTGGGTCTATTTTGGAAGGGAATCAATGTGAGAGAACTTTGTTTTTTTTAAGAAACTTGTCTTTATTGATGTATACAAATGGTTCTTTTTTGTGTTTAGAACTTTCAAAGTCATAGAATGTGAAGAATTTGATTTTGGGAATTTATTTTAATGGAATGTGCAATTTTCTATTTTCATGTCAAAATTAGACTCTATATGATGCATACAAATGGTATCTCAAGCAAGCAAAAAAAAAAAAAAAAAAAAAAAAACTAAATGTTTTTTTGCGGCATTTTCAAAACGTCGTGGAAGAGTTCTAAAATGCCTAATAAGGCTTTTTAAAACACCGCGAAAAGTAATTTTAACGGTGTTTCTAAAATGCCGCGGAAAGTAATTCTAATGGCGTTTTTAAAACGCCGCGGTCTTTTTAAAATGCCGCAAAAATTAATTTTAACGGCATTTTATAAAAGCCGCGGAAGGTAATATTAATGGCGTTTTTAGAAATGCTGCCTATGACTAAAGACCTTTTACGGCACTGTACCAGACAACGTATTGTGCGGTGTTTTAGAAACACCACGGAAAGCTATCTACGGCGTTTTAAAAACACCGCAAATAGTCTTTTTTGTTGTATTGTTTAAAAGCATGATTCCCTCTTATTATTCTATGTTCATTGAGTGATTTTATAAATCATGAACGATGGAGCAATTACATAAGGTAAGTCTCATGTTGGTATTTTAGAAGCATATAGGGCTGTTTTCACATATTTTTGATGTTTGCATGTTAGGATTATGATTAGGTTTAACTTTTTGTTTTCCTTCATTTTTTATACATCTTAGTTTAATCACATTATGTTAGCATGCTTCTTTTTTTTTTTTTTTTTTTTTGTGCGCGCGCGCGCAAATAGATGCATATTAAGATTGCATTGGTTTTCCAAATCCCTTGGGATTATTTTCTTTATTTAAAATTATCATAATTTCAAAGACTCGTTATAAATATGATATCCATAAAAGGAGATTTTTTTCCATCTTTCAAAATAAGGCGTAGGGCTAAGCCCATCTTTTTAATTTCAATCTCTTTAAATTAAATAGGTTTCTTTTTAATGAAGTTATGTTTATTGAAGTTTTATGTCAAAAGTTGATTTTTTTTTATCTAAAAAACAATTCTATTATGAAAAACCTCTCTTTTGATATATCAACTTTGAACTTGTAATAATTTTACAGAAAGAATCCAGTCCCTCGCATTTTGAACTACTTTGATCTTCATTGGAAAACTAACGAGGTACGTAGACGCTCTTAAAGCCCAAGCTAAGCCCGATTTAGGATTATATATCCTGCATTTTTGCATTGTTTTAATCATGTTTTAGCTACTATTTTTATTTCATTTTATTTTTTGTTTTTATATTATTTATATGACATTAGATTGCTAGAGACCTCACATGAACACTCTTAGGTTTGTTTACTAGAAAACCAACTTGTGAACATTGATTGTGCGCACCAATAGGGCTTCTTTGGTCAAGATAGGATAGCATGCTTTCATTTTATTGATTTCATTAATTTTTAATAAAAGAAGCTTAGAGCATCTCCAATGCAAAAGTCAAATTTGGCACCCCAAAAAGCACTAGTTGATGCCAAATTCTAAGCCCAAATGGCACTAGTTGATGCCAAATTTGGCTTTATAGCATCAAGTAGTGCCTAGTGCTTTTTGGGGTGCCAAATTTGGCTTTTGCATTGGAGATGCTCTTAATTAGCTCATTTAAAGATAAAATACCAAATCGGGCAACGAGGGTGCCTATAAGCTTTGGCTTAAAACCTTCCCAAGTTGTAACCTAGCCCCCGAATCTAATTTTTTGCTTTGTAGACCTTGTCTTTAAAAAATGGAGTTTGTTTTATTTTTATAAAATAAAATATTTTAAGGGTTTTCTTATTTCTTAAAAATAAGATGGCGAATCCTATTCTTTTCAAAACCTAACCGTGTCGACCTAAAAATACGTGGTTCAATGTCGGCATGAAAGCCATAAATTTTAGGAGGATATGTATTTTGAAAAACTGACTGTTGGATTAGATACTATACTTATGGATGTCATCCATGCCAAGAATTATGGTGATCCAATGTTAGAATTTCAAAATATATATATTTATGAAAAACTGTGACCGTTGAAAAATGCCAGTCTTTCTGAGAAACCAACTGTTGGATCACTATGATTTTTGAATACATGACATGTAGAAGTACATTATTTAATCCATTGGTCAATTTTTCAAAATATGCATCACACAATTATTTATGGACTTCATGCTGACATAAAGCTTATATAAGCATATGCTGACTTGATCATTTATGTATATATATGCAATGCATACCGAAAATCACAGTGATCTCACTGTCATTGTTTAAAATATAGACTGTGAAAAACTATGATAACATCCAAAGGCGAAAACTTTCACAATTGTTCATAGTTTGTATTTCATAAACCAACCCTTGGATTACTGTGATTTTTGACGTGCATGACATACATAAGAAAAACATCTAACCCAACCGTCAATTTTTCAAAATACCTATTTCAAATTGATGAAAACACCAAGTCATATATGTGTAGGTAGCCATACGAAACTTACTGTATCTATAATTATCAACTTTGCAAATATAATTCCACTACACAAGTTGGGGCAGAACAAGTGGGACTTGACTAACTGACTTGGGTCGTCTTCTTTTTTTTTTGCCGAAAACTTGGGTCTTTAATTTTCAATTTCTGCTGTCTTCCCTTTTCCAAGTATCGTTGCTATCTCACTTTTCCTGTGCTAGGACTTTTTTGGCCCCCCGGACACAGCTCTGTGTTTATTGGATATATATATATATATATATATATATATATATATAT
>JAESVK010000918.1:48172-61351 GCA_017140935.1 Hamamelis virginiana | reverse complement strand
AAGGGCTTGTGTTCTTTGCTTACTTTAACTTAAAGTCAGCAAATGCTCACTAGAACATTTCTATATATATATATATATATATCAAAGACCTAAGCCAAGTTGGGACTTGTCTTGGGTCTTTTACTAAATATTAATCAAAGACTGATGACTTCAAGGATTCTATACGTCTATTTCTAGAGGAAATATGTATATTAATCAAGACCTAAGCCAAGTTGGGACTTGTCTTGGGTCTTTTACTAAATATTAATCAAAGACTGATGACTTCAAGGACTCTATACGTCTATTTCTAGAGGAAATATGTATATTAATCAAAGACCTAAGCCAAGTTGGGACTTGTCTTGGGTCTTTTACTAAATATTAATCAAAGACTGATGACTTCAAGGACTTTTTACGTCTACTTCTAGAGGAAATATATTTCATTTCACTTATTAAATATTAATCAAAGACTAATGACAGAAGTTTCTTGTCCTAGTATTTTTGTCATAAGTGTTGCAACATATATGTATTGAGTTATCACAGGTTGTCATTACACAAAAAATGAAAAAATTCATCACTGTAAAAAAGAGGAAGATAAGAGAATTGCAAATGGTTTTTCTTTACTCTATTTAATATTTTCCTTACGCTATTACGTCTTACGACATGATCCCTTTGTATTATATTTTCTTAAAATAACTTTTAGAACTTAAAATTCCACTTAATCAATGAAATGAGGTGCTTATCACTTTTAGACAACTTGAGGGGTGATAGGATGGTTCCATTTGGTGCTAGCCACACAATTGTCCATCTAGGAGTGAGAATGATTATAGGAATTGAATTTAAGGTGATTGAGCTGATTTGATTATAGACTTCTTTTTTAATTAAGAAGTTCCTACAAAAGGATTAATGAGTATATATACAAAATCACATCAGATGAAGGAATAGGTACAATTAGAATTAGCTTAGTAAAGGGTGAATATTTTTGCAAATATCTTTTAAATTTAGAGAAGTTACTCTGTTATATTAACATAAATGATCATTTAAATTAATTTAAAGTCCACTCACCATTTTCTCACATAAGATGGGTATTTGGAAAAACTGACCATTGGATTAGATAATCTTCTCATGTATGTCATGACTGCCAAAAATCATAGTGATCTGACCATTGGTTTTCAAAATACAGTTCGTAAAACACTCTAACAATATTTATTGTTGGATGTTGTACCAATTGTTTAACAGTCTGTATTTTGAAAACCGACCGTTGGATCACTGTGATTTTTGACACACACGTACATGAGATACCTATATAAGAAGATTATTTAATCCAACGGTCGATTGTTCAAAATACATATCTTAATGGTGAGTGAACCTTAAATTAAGGTAAAGGACCCATCCTTACTTGATAATTTTTTTTGTTATACAATTGCATAGAAGGGAAAAAAGAATCAGCTTTGCTAATAAAATTGCACTACACAAGTTGGGGTAGAGCGAGTGGGACTTTTTTTTTTCCTAGTAGAAAGGAACTTCGTAAATTAAGCAAGTCTAGAGCAAGTGGGACTTGACTTGGGTATTTCACCTGCTCCTGCCGTCTTCCATTTTCCAATCATCTACTGATGTCTTCATATATTAAACAAGTTACTCTGTTATATTATTCGGTATAAAAAGGAAAAAAAAATCTGAGCGAGTGGGACTTTTCTTTCTTTAGAAAGGAACTTCATAAATTAAGCAAGTCTAGAGCAATAGTGGGACCATTTTTTTTTTTTTTTTTTTGTAGAAAGGGACGTCATAAATTAAACAAGCCTAGAGTAAGAGGGATTTGACTTTGGTCCTTTACCTACTCCGGCTCGGAATTGTTTTGGCATTTTTTGGGTTCTTCTGGACCGGCTGTTTTATCTTAATAGAAGGATGACTACAAGAACTCACTTGCTTTACAATTGGACTTATTTATCATTGACAAGAATGAGAGATTCTGTTGACCTCTAAAACCTTCAACACACCGATTGGCGGAAATGCGGGCGTGTCAGGACTATCTAAAGTCCAAATAAGATTACTTCTTAGCCGAAATCAAGGTTTGAAAACCTTGATGCCAAGTCAGTCACTATAAGATCAAAATCAGACGTTTGTCTAAGATGAGGGTAAGTCTTAGATGAGTTCAGTTAGAATGTCTGAAGACCTTGCTGATTAGTTGGAAATAATAGTATATGAACAAAATACAAACAGTATTGAAAATGAATTCATTCTATGAACGAAATTGATGATGGGAAAAGAAATAAATTTACAATGCTTGAAATACCCACTGAAATGCTAGAACTGAAAATGTCATTGATGAACTTGATTGCTTGAATTGAAACTTGACAGGAAATATAAAGTGCTTACAGATGAAAGTAGACTGATTGCTTTGGAATTAAAGGAAACTGAAACCAAAATGACATTAGTGAGAAAACTAAGTTGAGAAGCATTGCGCTTGATTGTTGGATTGACGCCGTGTCCTGCTCCTGCAGTATTCTTCTTCTTTTATAGCTCTTTCTCTGCAAAACTGCCATGCACCATCTCCATACTCCCAAGTCCCTTGCTGGAAAGCCTGTCAACACTACCCCATAACCCCAAAACGTGGGTTTTATGTGCTATTGCTACTAACAAATCCATCCATTATCACATCCCTTATTATCTAGAATTGGATAATATTGTGTCAAACAATTAATACTTAAAGAATAAATAGATTATATATCAATTTTGTAAAGTACATAATTATATACCAATTCTAGTAATAGAATAAGATGAAGAATAAGAAGACTACTTGAATAATAATTCTGTCAAACCAGAAATAGAATACTTAAAATAAATTACTTACAAGTTTTTCCAGAATCTGAAGCTGAAATCGTTTAAGAAAATTGATCAAGACAAGTGTTGTACACTTTGTCTTTAAAACAGAATAAACCCCTCCTATTGGTGCTTAGAGTTTGATAGACGTCTGTCTCCCGAGAAACAATGATCACGCTTGCAGAAGAAGTACTACAATCTGCAGACACAACAAACTAGAACAATGCCTATCTCTCTCTCTCTCTCTGTAGAACGTATGCAGACAATGAAAGAAGACTCGATGAATTGAATGAATGGGCTTTGGACCTATGGCCTATTTCAACTAACTGGTGCCCTTTCGTGAAGTGTAGAAGGGCACCAATACAAACACGACTTATTAATATTCATTCTGGGTTGAATCCATGATATCATCTCACCATTAATGATTAATATTCATTCCAAATCTTCAAAACTCAATAGATACACACAATGCTCCAGCTGCAATATATATATTTCAAGAAGCCTACTGATTATCCTATGCTATGAGGTACTATTGATCCAATTTTAAAATTTCCAGGAGTTCGAACCACTGCGAGGTAGTTCGAATCCCTCGAAGTTGTGAAAACCAGGAAGTGGGAGTTCGAATGCCTCAATTAAGAGGAATTTTTAAAGTGACAGGCCAAGCGAATTAATCCTAACACTAATAAGCAAACTACAGCATAAAAATAAATTAAAATAGAAAATGGAGAAAGAAAAGAATAATATGGAGGTGAAGTGAAAAATAAAAGGAAAAACTTTATTAATAACTAACCACCACACAAATAAAACGTTCATCGGTACGGCTCGAACTACCCTCGAGCCCTTTGAAACAAAGCTACTACTTTCCTCAAAGAAGAACTTCGAACTACCTCTCGAATCACAAGTACTTCAAATCAAGGTGCCGTTGATGCGGAGTCACATGCGACCAAGCAGCATCAAAGACAAAAGGAATCCCTCATACCCCAAGTTAGGGTAAAAGATATGAGTGCTCTCTAATTCATCGGTTGAGTTGATGTGTGTTGAGAGAGGGGGAGTCTGTTGGTCTTCAGGCCTTTATTTATAGAATTCTAAGTAGTAGTCTCCTAATTAATTGGCTTCAACTAGTTGTTGGATCATCTTCATCTTCAAGCTGGACCATCATCTACAAACTGGATCATCTTCAACTACTTAAGCTGGATCATCTTCAACTACTATCTATTTCCATCCGGATATGACTCCTTTTTTGGCTTGATAATTATTCTCCAAGAGTGAAGATCGAGATTGGATGCCAACAAACTACTTAAAAAAAGCATTCCTGATTGGCTTCGAACTCCTTGAAAACTAATCTAATTCTAGCCAATTTATCATTGGCTAGAATTAAAAAATTTAATTAAAACTAATTTACTAGCCATCTAATGGCCTGGTTAAAAAATGGATTAACAGGTACACAACAGAAGATATCCCTCTCCTCTTCACATTCAACCTAGACTTTTGCCATAACGGGCGCCCAACTGATTATTGATGGGTCATGGTTTAGTTCATGAATCTATAAAACCCCATGCCCACAAGCACTTCTTTCACCACTTCACTACTCCATCTCTTGAGCGTTTTTCTGATCATATACAATAGTTGCGAAAATGAGAATTCTACTGTTTTCATGGCTTTTCTTCATACCCCTGTACTTAATAATTTTCTTCTTCAGTATTCATTCAAGTAGTGCAGTTTCGAGTCAATGTCACAACGATCAAAGATCGTTATTGCTTGAAATGAAGATAGCCTCATTTTCAACACTTCTCTCTCTACAAAGCTAGTGAATGGGATGAAAGCGTGGATTGTTGTTCTTGGGATGGCGTAACCTGCAACGATGTAGGTTATGTCATTGGTCTTGACTTGAGCAGAGAATCAATAACCGGTGGTATCCATAATTCAACTAGTCTTTTCGGCCTTCAATGTATACAAAGCCTGAATTTGGCTTACAACAGCTTCAACTACTATGCTGAGATTTCACCTGAGTTTGGTAAGCTTACTAGTTTAAGTTACCTCAACTTGTCCTATTCTGAGTTTGTAGGGAAAATTCCAATTGAGATTTCACTCTCACAAGGTTGGTTACTCTTGATCTCTCATTCAACTTCTTTGAAATTCCTTTGCAACTCAAAATGCTTGTCCATAACCTCACGGAGCTGCGAGAACTTCATCTTGATGGTGTAAATATTTAGGGA
Source organism: Hamamelis virginiana (assembly GCA_017140935.1). Classification (NCBI taxonomy): domain Eukaryota; kingdom Viridiplantae; phylum Streptophyta; class Magnoliopsida; order Saxifragales; family Hamamelidaceae; genus Hamamelis; species Hamamelis virginiana. The sequence continues at coordinate 56,339 of JAESVK010000918.1, read as the reverse complement.
CAGGGGAAGGAGTGGTGCAATGCCTTATCGTCTTCGCTGCCTAATCTGCAAGTCTTGAGTTTGTCTAGTTGTTACATTTCAGGCCCTATTAATTCTTCGCTCTTGAAGCTTCAGTCTCTCTCAGTGCTTGATCTGAGTTTTAACAAATTGGACGGTCCAGTTCCTGAATTTATTGCAAATTTCACAAAGTTAACTTCCTTGAGTCTCACTTCTTCTGAGTTGCATGGAATATTTCCGAAAAGGATCTTTCAGATGACGACACTGCAGACTCTTGACTTATCGTACAACTCTTTACTTGAGGATTCTTTGCCAGAATTTCCACAAACTAGTTCTCTACAGAACTTGGTGCTCAGTGACACAAATTTTTCGGGGAAGTTACCAGATTCTATAGGCAGCCTTAAAAAGTTGTCCCGTTTACAACTTTGGGGATGTAATTTCAGTGGATCAATCCCAAATTCATTTGCAAACCTTACACAACTCGTACATTTTGACCTCTCCAATAATAACTTTACTGGTCCAATCCCAAATTCATTTGCAAACCTTACCCAACTCGTCCATTTGGACCTCTCCAATAATAAATTTACAGGTCCAATCCCAAATTCATTTGCAGACCTTACTCGACTGGATCATTTGGACCTCTCTGCTAATAGATTTACTGGTCCAATCCCATCCTTGTGTAGGTCGAAGAATCTCACGGAAATATACATTACTAAAAATGATTTAACAGGTCCAATTCCATCCACTTGTTTTGAAGGCTTCACGAGACTTGTAAAGCTTGATTTGAGGGAAAATTCACTCAACGGGAAGATTCCATTGTCATTGTTTGCAAGCCCATCTCTACGATATATCGATCTTTCTTTCAACCAATTCTCTTGTCAATTTGATGAATTTCCAATCCCATCCTCCTCTGTATTGAAAGTGCTCTATTTGCGCAACAACAATTTGGAAGGGCCAATCCCTATGTCTATTTTTGAACTTCGGAGTATTGAGTGGCTCGACCTATCTTCCAATAACTTTAACGGCACCATTGAGCTTAGCGCCTTTCAAAAGCTTGAGAATCTCTCAATTCTTAATCTTTCACACAACAACTTATCAGTTGATGTAAGCGTTGGTAATTCAACCTTGCCTTCCTTCTCACCCCAAATCTCAGTGCTACAAATGGCTTCTTGCAATCTTAAAGTCTTTCCCAATTTAAGAAACCTTTCAAGATTGAAGGAATTGGACCTTTCTAACAACCAAATCCGGGGGAATATTCCCATCTGGATTTCGACTGTCGGTGGTGGGTTTCTTGATTTATTGAATCTTTCTTCTAATTTTCTCGTGGGTCTAGAACAACCTTTCCCAAATCTTTTTACTTCTGTTATGTTCCTCGACCTTCATTCCAACATGCTTCAAGGGCAAATACCCATTTTGGCCAGACATGTTGATTTTTTAGATTACTCGATCAATAATTTGACCTCTCTTATTCCAGGTGACATTGGTAATTTCCTTTACTACACTGTTTTCTTCTCTCTTTCAGGCAATAAACTCACTGGAAATATCCCCGAGTCCATTTGTAACGTTCAATTCCTCAAAATCCTTGACATCTCCCATAATGTCTTAAATGGCTCGATCCCTCCATGTCTACTTTATAACCTAACTTCCACCCTTGGGGTACTCAATCTAGGTAAAAACTACCTTCATGGGTCTATTCCTGGGACAATTTCAAATGAGTGCAATTTGAGGACGCTCGATCTTAGTGGGAACATGCTTGAAGGACAAGTGCCAAAAGCTCTTGCAAATTGCAAAATGCTTGAGGTTTTAAACTTTGGAGACAATAAGATAAATGACAACTTTCCATGTTGGTTAAAAAACTCGTCCCATTTGCGAGTCCTTATTTTGCCGTTCAACCGATTCCAAGGACCAATTAAATGTCCCAATACCAATCTCTCATGGTCACTGCTTCAAATTCTTGACCTTGCTTCTAACAACTTAAGTGGAAATCTGCCCTCAGAATACTTCTCGTGCTGGAACTCAATGACTGTGGACAAGGATGGATCCCAACCAAAGCTTGATTACCTGCATTTTGAAATCTCTTTAGGTGGCTCAGCTAATTACTATCGGGATACTGTGATGGTGACAATCAAAGGTATACAGCGGGAGTTGGTGAAGATTTTAACCATCTTCACGACAATTGATGTCTCAAGTAACATGTTCCAAGGACAGATCCCTGAAGAGGTAGGACATCTCATATTGCTTCATGGTCTAAATATATCACACAATGCTCTGACTGGCCACATCCCATCATCAATGGGGAACCTAAAACAACTTGAGTCATTAGACCTGTCGCGAAACAAATGGAACGGTACGATCCCCATGCAGCTCGTTGGCCTAACATTCCTTTCAGTCTTGAACCTCTCCTTCAATCAACTAGAGGCCGGGGATGATCCCAAGAGGCAATCAATTTCAAACATTTTCAGACGCTTCCTTCCAAGGGAACAAAGGATTGTGTGGGACTCCATTGAAGGCAACATGCATAGATGAAGGAGTGGTTGAATCGTTACCACCAACATTTGAAGACAAGCATTCAAGCGAGATCAGCTGGGAGTACATAAGTGCTGAAATTGGATTCATCTTCGGCTTAGGGGTTGTCATTGGGCCTCCTATTTTTTGGAAGAGATGGAGGAAATGGTACTGCAAACGTGTTGATCGAATTGTTTTGATGATTGTCAGTTGCCAAGATCGGGGAGGAGGTAGTCGAGGAAGAAGAGCTCGATCGTAGAGGTGTGAGATGTTGAAACTTTTGTGTTGGTGAATGAGAGTGGCGCAGCTAAAGTGTTACTGATGAACTCGGTTCCTTTGCTTTCATAGTAAGCAAATAAGAAAAGAAAATGTGTTTGTTGTTGGCAGATTAGCCTAGATGTCGCGAAAGACGCCTTTGAGATGCAAATCTGGTTTAATATAAGTTTTGTACACAACAAGCTGATCGAGCTTGAGAGAAGATCCTTCGAATTTTTTTATTTATTTTCTCCTATGAAACCTTTGAAATTGTTAGTACACTTTATTTTAGCAAGTAACATAGGTCGAAATTATAATTGTCTTAAAAAAAAATGTCTTAATTGTCTTTAATTAATTAAGACATTTTCCTGAATATCGAGCCAAAGATGAACCAATGCTCGAAATGAAAGTAATCAATTAATAGAGATCAATGTACTCTTGAAAGGAAGGAAGACAAATTTTTACTAATATATCAAGCCAAAGTACAAAAATAAATAAATAAAGGGCAACCACAAATCACAACATTTTAGGTTTTGTTTGGATCTTTGAAAGGGCAAGAGAAAGAAATGAAAATGCTGAAAATTTTCTTAGAAACTAATTCCTTAAATTTTCCAGAGATCCAAACAAAGACTAAGGAGACTAATGCAGGAAAATTAAATTGAAGATCGAAATGAAACCCACCTCCCCTTCTACCACTAGGGTTGTCAGCAGTAACATTGTAATAGCCATCATGATCATCAATATTGTTGAGGGTTTCATCATTTACCAAATTTTGACATAATTAAATTATAACTCCATCTGTAAATTGACCACCAAGCTCAAACCATTTACTAAACCACTCAGATCAAACCCCAGCAAATAAAGACCAAAATCTGTGCTCTCTCTCATTCCTCCCCCTTTTTTTTGAAATTTTTATATGTGATTAATTGTTTAAAACCCCAAAAAGCAAAAAGCTCCGCCAAACCAAATGGAAATTAATAAATGTTGTAACAAATGGGTCAATTAGGCACAAGGTGTTGACCCTATTTCATGTTGATTTCACCAGCAAGCCTGGCGCATGAGTAGGATGCCTCAAATCATGTTGATTTCAGTGGACTTAGTTCAGCACATGAAGAGAGAAGACTGTGTTGATTTCACTGGGCTTAGCTCAGTGCAAAGCGTTGACCCCGTTTTATTATTAAATGTGATGCCTCAAACTATGTTGATTTCACTGGCAGGCCGGCGCGTAGGGAGAGATGACCATGTTGATTTCACCAGCAAGCTTGGCGCATGAGTAGGATACCTCAAATCACGTTAATTTCACTAAACTTATTTCAGCGCGTGAGGAGAGAAGGTTGTGTACGTTGATTTCACTGGGCTTTGAGGTGCACAGAGTTGGCCCCATTTTATTATAAAATGGGATGCCTCAAACTACGTTGATTTCACAGGCAGGCCCGGTGCATAGGGAGAGATGGCCATGTTGATTTCACTGGACTTAGTTTGGCGCATGGTGAGGATTATTAAGTTGATTTCACCAAGTAATTGGCGCTTAATAATTCTTGGCAATTTTATTTGTTTCAATTTTATCATGTTGATTTCACCAAGTAATTGGCGCCTGATATGTTTTTACCATGTTGATTTCACCAAACTTAGTTCACAGGGCCTGCCCTAGCTATAAGCCAGGGAAACATTTGCTTACGAACCCTATTTTCTGCAAAAAATTAAGTCTCCCCAAGTTGACTGTCTATAAGGTGAGAGTAGTAACAAAAAAGACTCATTGTTTTCCCATGCAAATTTTGATTTGGCCTCTTTTGAATTAGAAAGAAAAAAATTGTGGGCCACTTTGTCTCCTTTCTCACTAAAAAAACATGTGGCCCTTTATTTTTTTTGTCTTCATTTTACCTCCAACCTTCCCCACGTGGGTTCATTTGTATTGAAAATTTTCAAAACTCCTTCCCGACTTTACTTCCCACTTCTGACCCATCTCTCTCTTGCAACCAAAATTTGTACGATTACTAGTAAGGCAAATTAAAAAAAAAAAATTAGTATGTAGTTTAATATATTACATGCAATTTTTTTTTTTTTTTTGTCAGTTCCTAGTAGGGCCCCAATTTAGGAGTTCGCTTTGGGCCTCCCAATCCTCGGGGCCGGCCCTGTTAGTTCGGCACATGCTGAGGATTATCAAGTTGATTTCACCAAATTCTTGGTGCTTGATAATTCCAATTGATTCTATCTCATTTCAATTTTGTCTCGATCTGTTTAGTATATCAGGTTGCACTTGATAATATTTTCGATTTTCAACCATGTTGAGTTCTCTTAACCTAGTTCAGCGCTTGGTATGATCGATGTCTTCTTCATTTTTGATACTTCAAGTTCTCCTTAGCAATGTTTTAAAACCGAGATCTTTATCGAACCGGACAAGTGACTGGGTTAAGAGTCAACCGGTTCAACCATTCGGTCAACCGGATTGAACCGTGACATGATGTCATAAATATATTATTTATTATTAATTTATTTATTAGAGAAAAAGCTGTAAAAGATGCAAAATAGATTCAAAAATATATATATATATATATATATATATATATATATATATATATATATATATATTAAATGTTTGTGCAACCAATTCATATATTTGAATGTATGTGCAGTTATCAAAATTGAAAATTAATAATTACTCTTGATCAATTTTTATTATATATATTTTTTAAAATAAAAAATAAGAATATTTATCCCTACTTTGTCATGATGGCAAAAATGGGATGTCTTTCTTTTTTCATTGGTGATCATAGGCTTTGCCTTGTTCCACCAATGAGAGGCTTCTATTGACACCCCATTTTTGACACTTACATTTCCACCTTTCGCATTGATGCATGGCATTAGCTAAAAGGTTGGCCAATTTTGATGAGAAATGAATCTCACTTCCTCATTTATCTCCTTTTCCTTGTTGAAACGAAGATCGTTACCGCATGCGCATTTCTTCTCTGGATTCACTCCCTTATTTTTTCATTCACTCTGTAGGTCCCTGGGGAATGCCCCTGTCAGGTTTGGTAGCAATTTGATCGCATCTCGATGATCAGTTAGAGCATTTGCGACTTAAAATAAACCCTATTTGGTAAAGAATTATCACAGTTGCTTAAGCGCAATTTCGGCAAAAAATGATTTAGAATCAAATATTGGCGAAAAGGGAAAGCGAGGGCAAAATAAGGGGGAGCAGACCTGATGCTTGGCCGGCCACCATGCCAAGCAACCGGTTTGTGGCTCCAAAATTTTTCCTTATCGATATATTCCAAGTTTCCAATTTCCAACTGACATATCTTGACCATTCGGAGTCCGAATCCAACGATTTAAAAGCTAAAATGCTCATGACTCTTCAATATTCTACAATTCTACGAAAATCAATTGATGAAAATCCCAACCATAATTAAATGATTGGATTTTATTTGACTAATTAGTCGTTTTAGAGCAAAAATGAAAAGGTTTACCTTAAAATTGGCTATATCAGTCAATTTGAAAACCAAAGTGAATTTAATTGAATCATAATCGAATTTGAAAAATGCAATTATTACTTGGTTTTGAAAATCATTTTATTTGAAAAAGTGTCGATGATGATCAATTTCTCCTTCATCTTCTTCTTCTCCTTATTCTTCTTTCTTTTCTTTCTTTTTCTTGTTCTCATATATAAATTATTTTAGTTTTCATTAGTTACATCATGTAGATTGAATAATATCCAAATCATGATAGTAGCATATATAGTTATTATTATTCATATTACTCTCATATGCATGTTAGCTCCATATTCATGTTAGCTCAATCATCATAATTTCATAGTCATATTAGTTTCTTGATTATCATGCCATGATTAGTTTAATTATCATATTCACATATTAGTTAATTTGACCATCATGTGTAGGATTAGTTCCATGTTAGTTTAATCATCACATTAGTTCCTTTAAAAGCATGATTCCCTCTTATATTATTCTATGTTCATTGAGTGATTTTATAAATCATGAATGATGGATCAATTAGGATTATGATTAGGTTTAATTTTTTTTTATTTCCTTCATTTTTTATACATCTTTTAATCGATCACATTATGTTAGCATGCTTTTTGTGTGTGTGTGTGCGCGCATATAGATGCATGTTAAGATTGCATGGGTTTTTCAAATCCCTTGGGATTATTTTCTTTATTCAAAATTATCATAATTTCAAAGACTCGTTATAAATATGATTTCTATAAAAGGACATTTTTTTCCATCTTTCAAAATAAGGCATAGGGCTTAGCCCATCCTTTGAAATCAAATTTACGTCACTCCTTTATCAATTTCTCTTTAAAATAGGTCTCTTTTTAATGAAGTTATGTTTATTGAAGTTTTATGTCAAAGAGTTGATTTTTTATCTAAAACTCTATTCTACAGTAAAAAAAAAAAAAAACCTCTCTTTTGACATATCAACTTTGAACTTGTAAAAAAAAACCAGTTCCTCGTATTTTGAACCACATGACTTTGATCTTCATTGCAAAACTAATGAGGTACGTAGGCGCTCTTAAAGCCCAAGTCTGATTTAGGATTATATATCATGCATTTTGCATAGTTTTAATCATATTTTAGCTACTGTTTTTATTTCATTTTATTTCTCGTTTTTATATTATTTATATGACATTAGGTTGCTAGAGACCTCACATGAACACTCTTAGGTTTGTTTGCTAGAAAACCAACTTGTGAACATTGACTGTGCCAATAGGGCTTGTTTGGTTAGGATGGGATAGCATGCTTTCATTTTATTGATTTTTATTAATTTTTAATAAAAGAAGCTTAATTAGCTCATTTAAAGATAAAATAGCAAATCGGGAGAAGTGCCTATAAGCTTTGGCTTAGAACCTTCCCAAGTAGTGACCTAAACCCCGAATCCAATTTTTTGCTTCGTAGACCTTGTCTTTTCAAAGCTGGAGTTTGTTTTATTTTTATAAAATAAAATATTTTAATAATTTTCTTATTTCTTAAAGATAAGGTGGCAACTTCTATTCTTTTCAAAACCTAACCGTATGGACCTAAAAATCCGTGGTTCACAATGCCTATATACATTATGTCAGTATGAAGGCCATAAATTATAGGAGGATGTATGTTTTGAAAAACATACTGTTGGATTAAATAATAAACTTATGGATGTCATGCATGCCAAAAATTACGGTGATCCAATATCAGAATTTCAAATTATATTTATGAAAAACTGTGACCTTTGAAAATTGCCATAGTCTTTCTTAGTGACATTTTTTAGAAACCGACCGTTGGATCTCTGTGATTATTGGCATGCATGACATGTATAAGTATAGTATTTAATCAAATGGTCAGTTTTTCAAAATACGCATCACACAATTATTTATGGACTTCATACTGACATAATGTTTATATAAGCATATGCTCACCTG
>JAESVK010000918.1:35854-48072 GCA_017140935.1 Hamamelis virginiana | reverse complement strand
ATAGATGGTGAAAAACTGTGATAGCATCCAAAGGCGAAAACTTTCACAATTTTTTACAATCTGTATTTCATAAACCAACCCTCGGATTACTGTAATTTTTGGCATGCATGGCATGTATAAAAAAAAACATCTAATCCAACTGTCAATTTTTCAAAATACCTATTTCAAATTAATGAAAACACCAAGTCATATATGTGTAGGTAGCCATAAGAAACTTACTGTATTTATAATTATCAACTTTACAAATATAATTCCACTACACAAGTTGGGGGTAGAATAAGTGGGATTTGACTTGGGTCCTTTTTAATTTTTTATTATTATTATTATTATTATTATTATTTGGAGGACTTGGGTCTTTAATTTTACCAATTTCTGCTGTCTTCCCTTTTCCAAGTATCGTTTCTATCTCACTTTTTCCGTGCTAGAACTTTTTTGGCTCCCCGGACACAGCTCCGTGTTTCTTGGATAGATAAATATCTTATTATATATAGAGTAGACTTTTTTTTTTTTTTTACGTGGCACCCATCAGAGGCGTTCCCTCCCCATTCTCTTTACACCTTAATTCATTCTTTTTACTTTTTTCTTATTGGTTGATGTATATTTTATTTGATTTTATTCTCCAATTTTGGTTGATGCTATATTTTATTTTATTTTCCAATTTTGACTTTCCATTTTGATAATTAGGAGTTTTCTCTTCTTACTTCTCACCTTAATTCAATTCACTCTTCTTTGTAGGTTTTTTCAGTTCTCCTTCTCTCTCTATATAAAGATATGTTTTGTTTTGTTTTTTTTTTTTTTTTTTTTTTTTTATTTTTTTTTGCTTCTGGGGCTGGTTTTCCACAGTTGCTGCTGCTACTTCTTCACCACGAACCGGGTATATTTGTAAGCTTTTTTTGTTTTTTTTTTTCTTTCTATATATAAGATATGCATTTTTATATTTTCCTAATACACACAGTTATATGCCTTTCGTGATTAAACCAAAATGGATTGGTGTTGGGTGTTGGGACGATGGGAAGTACCTAATGCAATCTGACCATGTTTGGTTGTTTGAGGATCTTCCATGTGCATATCAAATAGAGTGTATATCAATATATCATGCAAGATTTACAGATACTTTGAGCAATCAATGGTTTATTGTATAGATTGATTTACAAATACTTTTAATACATTTTTTCTAATCTTTTTAATCCATATTTTCTAAATCAATGGTATGTGGATTTTCATATTATTGAGTTTTTGCAAGTGATTTTTGGATTTATAGGCTGCTTTCTTCACTACCGCGCGCTCAACTTTTCCTTCTTCAACGTACTTCTCTACTTTGGTGCGGGACTTTGGTTTTGGGTTGTAAATTCCGGCCACCATAAAGGTAAGCAATCACAAACCTATTTGCAAATGCCTAACTAATCACCACACTAACCAACCTGCAAATGTCAATGAAGTAAACAAAATAGAATAACATGGGGGAATAAAAAGAAAAGAAAAGAAAAAGGAACTCAAAACTAGAGGAAAAGAAAAAATGAAAATGAAATTAATTTGTTAAACATTTCATCAGGGGAATTCTTCCTTCCAAATTATTGTATTCTAATCATTTTTGTTTTTGTGCTAAAATTATAGGAGTATACAAATGCTTCTCATATTCTAGAGGAATATTTTGGCCAATTATAGTAATTATCTTCAACATGTGTAATCTCTTGTTGTAAGTTTCCGATTATGGGCATGCCATTCATGGCCATAATCAACGATGTTCTCATTTGTTGTTGTTTGTAATTTTCACATTCATTGGATATGATTGCCATATCCAAATAGTCCAAGCCATTCAAGAAGAAGAAGATTCAGACTATTAATCCAATAATTTGCATTGTCAATCCAAATTTGGAACGAAACACATAATTTGCACTTTTGGGCTTCTGAGTGTAGTTTTCTTTGGGCCTTTTCCAACAACTCTACCATGGGTGCGGATCATCTAATTTCTTTTCGGATTAACTCTCTAGCTTTCATAATATTCCTCTAGGCCTACAGGTGGGCTTGTGGCTGAAGCTTGAAAGAAATTAAAGGACTGGATGAATTTCCCACAAATTAACCTATCCAAAAGTTTTTGTGGTTGGTTAAAATGCTCCTTGTGACTTTGGTCGTGCAATGTGTATTCTTGATTTTCAAAGCTCTTGAACTGGGGCATAAAGGTCTTAGCTCTTTATTTTTGGTGGAACTGGGCTGAATCAATTGGGTTTGTAGTATTAATCCATGTATATTCACCTCCTTAATCTTATAATACATTTTGTTTCTTTGCTCTATTTGAGCTCTAAATTTTCAGCCATTGATTTGCAGGTTGGAGCTTCAACGTGATAAGCACACCAAGTATTCAAGGTTCTAACCAAAGGTCTCCAACAACTTGGTCTGTCCTTTTGCATCTTGGATACCAAGTATCTCTCTCGATCTGTAGATATAGGTTATACACACGCACTACACAGTTTAATAGGCCATTTTTATGTGGACGATGTCGCTATTCTGCAATTGACCTTTGCTTTTCTACTGGATCCTTCACTCGATTGCTTTATAGGGAGAGTCTGCTGAAACTTAGTGTTTTGCCAAGGATCACTTTAAGCGTTGCTTTGAAATGAGGCTTAAGTGGGTCTCTATTTTTCAGGTGATTCTTGCCTCTGTGGATGATCTTATTGTGGTAGCCCTATGATACAAAACCCAATCAACAGGTAATAGCTTTCCTTGAAGACCTTAATTTGTTGAATCTCATCAATTCGGCTACCTGTTATAGAGGATTCCAAATAGTTCCTTCAGTGATACTATGCTTTGTGAGTCATCAATCTTCATTTAAATTTTTTACACGTGACATTCATAACCTCAAATTATGTTTTTAGAAAAAAAATGTGTGATAGACATCTCTCTCTCTCTCTCTCTCTCTCTCTCTCTCTCTCTCCTTAAAATGTGACACTCATTTGAATAATAAATTGCTTAAATTGATATGTGAATTGCATTGTAACAGGTATTCTTTTTTAGGTTAGTTTTGGTCGATTGGAAGCAAATTAAAGGCCGTACTCCAATTATTTATTTTTTTCTCGAGTTCTCCCTTTATTTTTTTCTTAATAGGAAAAAGATTCATAGAAGAAATGCTTTTTCTTATTTTTCAAATTTTCCTTTTTTTTTTTTTTTTTTTTTTTTTTGAGTCAGATTTTCTGGCCTTGCAAATCCTTATCTTATATGTCTGTTTAGTCTACGATTTGCTTGCCTTATAGTTTGGCTTGGATTTTAGTGAGAAAACGTGGCAGTTGGTTCTTTTGGAGGTTAGCATTCTAATAATGTTTATGAAGCTGAAACCATGGTTGAAGGTTAGCATTCTACTGACATAAAGTGATAAAGTTTATATATGGAGTATGTGATGATGCATGGTTCTAACAACATTAGTTATAGCTACGTTGTAAATTGGGATAACAATGGTTTGCTTCTCACCTTTTGTAAATTAAGTAATGGAGCTTCTTAAATTCATGAGGTGAATTCGATCTTGGGTTATTTCTACGTAGATATTTACACCAACTTCATTTGTTACTTTGACTTTGTTAACTTTTACCTCTTTATTTAATTTGTTATTTATGTATGCAGTCTAGAAATAATGTGAACTCTTGATCTTTAAAACTAGCAAGACCAACTGGTCTCTAAGTTGGGTGACCTCCAGTAGACTAAATTTTCTGCAAATATTGGAAATGTAGAAGTGAGAGCTACACATATTATTAGTTTAAGTGAGATTGATTTAGCTTCTCAAATGAGTTTGTAACATGATCTTTAAAAGGTTGCGCTTTGAGAATCAAAATGCATTGGAGTTACTGCTTAACTAGGATATATGTTTTCTACTTTTCTTATAATTGTCATACCTTACACCTTAATGTTATTGTGATCTTCCAAGGTGTATAATTTATTTGTATACTAGATAAGATCTTCCAAGGTTTTTAATTTATGTCAGTGTTAATCTGATCTTTCTAGGTATTTAATTTATGTCAATTGCGACTTTTTTCCTTTACACCGCGTACTCCTCGATCTCTTTTCTTGGCAACCAAATGCAGAAACGCCTTAAAAACAAAAAGATTTTCCTTGAGTTATTTTATAAATTGTTGACATAAATCTCATTGTTTTAAGTCAAAATTGTTTGGACCACCTAAGGACAATTTATTTTTATTTTCATAAATTCTTGGTTATGTGATATATGGCTTCACCATATGCCTAACGACCTCATCAACATTTCAAGCTTTTCAAAAGCAAAGAGATAAATCTTACAATGTTTCTAAGATTGCTCAACTTAATTACAGCTAGACAAGCAATAATTTTTCGATACAATAGATCTCTTAGGAGAGTTCAATAAAATGGTGAGTGACACTATCCCTATATGTGTTGAAACTTTTCAAAAAAAAAATTATAAATAGGTGCTTTGTAGGAACTTAACTACCCTTTTCATTTTTTTCTCCAACAATGGTATTGATGAGAATACTTATGTCTATAATGGCTTGATATGTTCCTATTTGAATTTTTTTACACAATAGCAAAATTAAAATTTTCTAAGGTTCACTTTAAGCATTGCTTTGAAATGAGCCTACAACAAGATAGTTATAATTAGGGGTGGCAAAATTAGCCCAAACCCATTAACCCGCCCAAACCCATTTAGTTAAATGGGTATGGGTTGGTACATTTTAATAAATGGGTCATATTTGGGTCACCCAATTAAACCCATTTATAATTGGATTGGATATGGGTACCCAACTAATTAAACTCATTTATATGATTTTAGTTTTTAGGTTTGTGACACATACCCGGTCATTTAAGTAGTACCATGTCTTGACCCATGTCCATATATCATGGGTCGACCCGACCCGTGAACCCATATATTATGGGTCGATTTTATATATATATATATATATATATATATATATATATATATATATATATAAAACGCGTATACACGCCAACAAAAAAACTTAAAATAAAATAAAATTACCGCATTTAACAACAAAATTTAACATATCATGTTTAACTTCTATCTAGAAAAAACTAGTACCATGTCTTGACTCATTTAGACTCATACCCATATATCATGGGTTGACCCGACCCACCAACCCATATAATGGGTCGACCCAGTTTATTATTATTATTATTATTATTATTATTATTATTATTATTATTTAATGCATATACACGCTATAAAAAATAAAATAAATTTAACAACAAAATTTAACATGTCATATTTAAATTTTCAACAAAAACTGCGTTCTTACAGTTATTTTAAATGTCACAATTTTGCAGTCAGTTTTTTCAAAAACCAACAGTTGGATCATCCTGATTTTTGGGCATGACATTCATAAAATGAGTATTTTATCCAACGGTCGATTCTTTAAAATATATTTTGCAACTAACCCTACAGAAGTGTAGAATGCCAAAATATATAAAACTGAAGGTTTTTTTTACATAAGGGCACATGATTCTCTTTTTGGCCAAATGTTACATATTTTCACAATGACATTTTCAAAAACCAACCATCAGATCACTGTGAGTTTTTGCAGGCATGACATACAGAAGAGGGGCATCTAATTCAACTGTCAATTTTACAAACTGTCATGCCTGCAAATACTCATAGTGATGCCCCTCTTCTGTATGCATTTAATTGGCGTGCATATGCATTTAAAAAAAATAAAAAATAATATTTTAAAAAAAACGGGTCGACCCATTATATATGGGTTGGTAGGCCGGGTCGACCCATGAAGAGAGATCTCGAACGAGATTTGTATATATATGACATGTTAAATTTTGTTGTTAAATGCGGCAATTTTATTTTATTTTAAGTTTTTTTTTGTTGGCATGTATATGTGTTAAATTTATTAAAAAAATTTTAAATTAAATTAAATTTTTTTTTTATAATTTTTTTTTTTTTTTTTTTTTAAATCGACCCATGATATATGGGTTCTCAAGTCGGGTCATGATATATGGGTATAGGTCTAAATGAGTCAAAACATGGTACCTTAAATGGATCATGTACATTTTGTGGCCCAACCCATTTAGACCCAACCCCCAAACCCGCCCATTTGCCACCCCTACTTATAATACAAGAACTCTCTCCCACAAGAAAGAGAGAGATGCATGCTACTAAGTTAGAAGTCTATATCAAATAAGAGGACTGACGAATAAGTAATATTTTGTTTTGAATCTGCGCATCGCGCGGGGTTGATACTAGTATATATATAAAGTCCAGTTCATATGCGCTTTTGCGTATAGGCGCGACTTTTCACCAGGCACCGTTGGATTCATCCAACGGTAAAAGTTGAAGTGGTAAAATCGGCGCATTAATTTTTTTGAATGGAAACATCACCTCTACTAAAAATTGAATAAAAATTTACTTTCCTCACCTGACATGTAAGTATAAAATGAGAAAAAAAGCCAGGTCAATCACGCTACTAATCAAATACGCTATTAATCCCAAGATTGAAAAGTTAATTTAATTTTTAAAATTTTCACCCACTTTGTAAAAGGTTAAGCTTCCCAAATTAAACGACGTCATGAGTGACATGTTATTCAAGCTAAACAGCCAATTTTTTAAAAAAAAAATTAACCATTCCATTGAAAAATGATGCGTTTCCCACATTTAAAACGACTGCGTGGCTGAAGAGGTTCCTTTTGGGAAGTTAAAAAGAAATAAAAACGATGCCTTCTTGTAGCTAAACATAGTGCAATTGAAAGCTAGGATCAATTTTTTAAAAATAATTTCACAATCTCTTTTCAAAACCGAAGGATGCCGTGGAGTGAAATGATCAATTTTGATACAATTGAGAGACGAAGTCGGGATTTTAGGTTAGGCGAATTTTGGGCTCATTTAGAGTAATTTTACCTAAAATCATTTTTGGAGCTCAAAATTCTACTTAATCCTTATAAATGAATAATGATAATTTTCGAATGACTTGAGGGAGATAGAATAACTAACCAAATCTAGATGCCGACATGACATACATAAGAACATTATTTAATTGAACGGGCAATTTTTCAAAATACCATTGACTGTGTTAGTAGATAGTGAGTGGTTCTTAAGGACCAATCCTTAATGGGTAATTTCTACCAGACGAATAATGTAAACATTTTGACCTGCTTATAAATTTAATTTGTTTCACCATTTAATTCAATTACTATTCACCCCTTTATTAATGCAATCAGTATTAAACATTAAATAATTATTTTTTAAAATTTATAATAATTTAAATGAAATAAATAATAGCCTATTCTGGAACTGCAACTTCATAATGTATTAATTTATTAATTTTAAAGTACTACTACATTTGAATATAGAATTGTGAAGTAGCTCATCATAGAAATTTTAAAGTACAACTAATTATTTTTTGAATATTGTGAAGTAGCTCATCATAGAAATTGACAACTCTTTTTTATGCGACTATCTCCATGTGTACTCTATGTTCGAGGTCATTTAATGAATAAGAAGTAGAAGTATTTGATTCTGATAAAGAACCTACAACACAAGTGGATGATTGAGCATCATATTGCAACCATTTCATTAATCCACATCCAGAGGTACGATTATTTAAATGAAAATGCGGATCTGCATATTACCATTTCAATCGAAAACTTTCCGTTGGATCAGATACTTCTCTTATTTATGTCATTTCAAACAAAAAAATCATAATGATCCAACGGTTGGTTATCCTAAATATGCTTTGTAAGGATTCTAAAGGGAATAGATCTGGTGTTAGCACCCCTTATTAAAGCTACAAAAGATTCAAGAATATTTTCTAAAATATTTAGGGGAAAAATACGGAAAACCTCCCTCAACTATCACCCCGTGACATTTTACCCCCTCAACTATTGATTGCAACACTTTGCCCCCCATAAACTATTGAATTATGACAAACAACCCCCTTCCGTGATTTTTCACAGTTTGTTTTTTGGTAGACCGACCTTTGGATCACTGTGATTTTTGGCGTGCCTGACATAGACAGACAGATTATCCAATCCAACGATCTGTTTTTGAAAATACAATTTCGAAAATGTCTGTATTTTCATAAAATGTTTTTTAATCTAACGGTTTGTATTTTCAAAAACCGACCGTTGGATTGGATAATTTTTCTGTCTATGTCAGACATGCCAAAAATCATAGTGATCCAACGGTCGGTTCGCCATAAAACATACTATGAAAAATTACGGAATGGGGTTGTTTGTCTTGATTCAATAGTTTAGGGGAACAAAGTGTTGCAATCAATAGTTAAGGGGGTAAAATGTCACAAGCTAATAGTTTAGGGGGCGTTTTCTGTATATTTTCCAATATTTAAACACTAAAAGATGTGTTTTGGATGAGGTGGCACATTCTGCTTTCTCAACTTTTTTACACCTTCTTGAATTTTTTTTCTCTCATATATCTTTTCTGACTTCTGTTTTTTTTCTCCCTCTGTCTTCCTCTCATACCCTCCATCCAATCAAACCCAAACTTCTTTTTTGTCTCCCCCCGGACATTCCTCTCTAGCTCTCTCTCCAATTTAATTTTCTTTTTCTTTTATTATTGATCTCTCTAATTTTAATTAGAATTGAGTTAATTAACCAAAATCAATTGTATTCGATAAATATTTTACCATAAAATTGACACAAACAGCTCTAAAAGTGCAGGTTTACATTTTCTAATTTAGATTGGTTCAAATTGGACCGTTTTAATTTTATTAAAAATAAGTGAAATAAAATTCTAAAGAACGAAAATTAATAATTCACTTTGGTGACAACCGTGATAGTGCATAATTGTATATATTAAATAATTAAGTATGCACTTAATTCTGACCAACTTCTCATAATTAACCATGGCTTTAATAAAGGTCGTGGCAATAAAAATTAATTAAGCATAACTTAGTCTTAAGTTTTTGTAACATATATTATACATTTATAATGCAATAGTCTAAATTTTTTTTAGATATTATAAATTTACTTATTATCCTTTTTTTTGCACTAATACTATTTATTTATATATAAAAATTTCAATTACTTAAAAAAAAATTAAAGGGATTGATATTTTGATAAACCGATGGTTGGATTAGATGCCCTATTTATGTATGTCATGCATACCAAAAAATGCAATAATTCGATGACTAGTTTTTAAAACATCTCAATATTAAAAATTCTATTATTTCTTAATATCTTAGTATAATAATTTCACATCCTTATAATAAAAAACGACTTTTGAATGAGATGTTCCGTTATGTAAGACATGCATGTAAAAAATCACGTTGATCCAACGGTCTTTTCTTTTTTTAAAATAATGCCACATTTTTTAAAAAATCTATGAGATTACATTTGCATATATAGTTTAGAATATTTAGATGTTTTCTAAAAATCCACCCTTCGGATCTATATGATTTTTTGCATGCGTAATGTGTATTTGCAGAACATCTAATTATCCAGCGGTCACAAAATCCAAACCCCATGTTAAGTTTTGTAAAATATGGATAAGAACCACAACTTAGATGAAACCAACATAAGTAGTTTTTCTTATGAAGACATCATCATTGCATAAGGCTCTTCCTCATGCTCTGCAAAACATAACATGGGATAGTTCTTTTGAGAAACTAACCGTTGGATAAGGTACGTGTTCTATATATATGCATACGCATTATGCATGCAAAAAATCAAATAGATCCGACAGGTGGATTCTTAGAAAACATCTAAATGTTCTAAACTATGCAAATGTAATCTCACAATTTTTTTTAAAAATGTGACATTTTTAATAAAATGACCAACGTGTTTTTTTGCATGCATGTCTTACATAAGCATAACATCTCATCCAAAGGTCATTTTGTTAAGTATCAATATGAAATTAATATATATACTTAGATATTAAGAAATGTTAATTATCATTATTAATATTGAGATATTTTAAAAATTGATCGCCGGATCACTGTAATTTTTGGTATGTATGACTTATATAAATAGGGCATTTAATCAAACCATCGGTTTATCAAAATACCAACCCCTTCAATTTTTAATTAGTAATTGAAATTTTTATATATAAGTAAATAGTAATAGTGTAAAAAGAATAACAAGTAAATTTATAATATTTTGAAAAGTCGTTCCGAGTTGGACCCCTATTCGTAATCATGATGCTAATTGACAATAGTGGGATACATATTTTGAAAAGCCAACTGTTGGATTAGATACTATAGTTATTAATGGGCAATATTGGGATACATATTTGGAAAAGCTTACTATTGTATTAGTGTTCGCTTAAGAAATCTTCAAGGTGGCAACTGCACACGTATGGTTTGAAGTGGGGGGCGTGCCAGAAAGGTTGACCTTACACCGTTTCAAGGTAACAGATTGGTTCGAAGTTACTCGAGCCAAAATATATTAATCAGGCAATTGTGAGAATTCGGTTTTGCCTCAATGAAGAGGACTTTTAATTAACAGTACAAGGCAAAATAATTGTAAATGACTTGAAATGTAACAAGTAAAGCAATAAATAAAATGTTTCGAAGAAACCACATAATCATATTATTACCTCCATTTCTGGTACAACAATTATACACTTCTTTTAAAGTCCTTCGAAGCAGTCAGACAGAAGAGGATAGAAGAGAGAGGGAGAGAGATCTTAGACGAAAAGGATAGAGAGATAAGGGAGAGAGATCTTAGACGAAAGGAAAGAGAGTATGGGATGAGAAAAGAATTCCTAAGTTAAGAGATACATTGAGGTGAGGAGAGGTAAAGTAAAGATATGCATAAAGACGTGTGTCTTGTGAGGTCGTGGACCATTTGCATGGAGAGTCCTTCCTCTATTTATAGACTTGAGAGGTAACTGCTTTCCATTCGTGTTCAATTAGGTGTTGACAAGTGTCATAAGCCTCTATGATCCAATTGAAATCTTCATATCTTGCTTCGTGAGAAAACTTTGCTTCAATATGATTGGCTTGAAAGAAAAACTGCTTAACCGTCTTCGCACCAATTACGGATTGACACCTGCCCAACAACATTGCTGATCTTCTATTTGAACGATTGAATGTTCTTGTTTTAAATCCATGATCTGATAACTGCTATTTGATTTTTAAATAGAAAACTCACCACTAAACTGGCAGTTATAGGCAGTTACTTTGGTATATTAATCTAGTACAAAGCATTTCATTATATGCCTTTCCTTATTGGCTTAAAGAGCTGAAACTGTCTCTTATTAAAAATATTTGCCACGTGTCCAGATTTCATTGGGCAGTTATTTTAATAGTAAACAATTAGATATTATCTTTATGCATGTCATACTTGACGAATAGCATAGTGATCCAACAACCAGTTTTTCAGAGATGTTATCGAGAAAAATTAATCCAAACAAATTAATTCATTTTTCTTGGGTTTACATCAAATTAATTTTTTTTAATGTAAATGATACAACTTATAAGTTTGATAAGTTGCACATGTGTTGATCATTTTTAAGATGAACAGATGTTGATCTATACTTAGATTGTGGACATAGCTGCACCTAGGATCATCGTGTGGTTGACATGAACTCTTCGTTTAGGCATAAACCAAAACCGTGGACACACTTCTATTATGTAGTATCTCTAAAATCTCATTTTCTCTCTCTAAACTGATTAATTGTGTAAAATACTATAATGGCATATAAACCAGGTGTGAAACGGCATCGTTTGGGGTTTAAAATATATAACCATCATATTCTCTCCCAAAACAAAACCCATCGAATCCCTAGCCCCAAAACAAGCTTGCGCCCCTAATCTTCACCATCTCCTAAATTAATTAGCAGTGCAGCATTCTTTCTCCATCTGTTTCAGTCACCCGCGAGTGTTTATTTTATTATGTTCAACGAATTATTTTATTTTTTATTTTTTTTAATCTTATTGTATAGATCAAAGCCCAAGATCTGATCTTGCGTGATAAAGTGCCGTTGAGTTGCATGAAGGTTGGTGTCAAATTAAACAATTTCACCTTTTAAATTATGTTGGGATTGGTAGTGTGATTGAAGGTTGACTGAACGGCGTCGTTTAATTTCTCCAAAATGCATCGTTTCAAATGGATGGTGGCAAGTTAAAGAATTAAAATAAAATAACTTCTCAATTAATTAGAAATTCTCTTATGAGCATCACCTTACTTTAAGCTAAAGTAAGCATCTAACAGTAGAGCCACCTGTGATGAAATTTTGGAAAACTGACCGTTGGATTAGATACCCCTATAATGTATGTCAT